>JBAGKK010004043.1:0-12486 GCA_037177015.1 Euceroptres primus | reverse complement strand
TAATAAACCCGCTGAATGTAAATAAAAAATCGGTCGGTAATTCGTGACGTCATTATGTATCACATACCCTTAAGAAATGTGTTTTTTTTATATGTGAAAAGAATCTTTTTATTTTTATGCTTAAAACCGAAGAAAATGATGTTTTGTTCAGACAATTTTTACTGATTTAATTTAATTTACTACTTTTCAAAGTTTTTAAATGTTCTCTTGGGCTTTCACTTTTTTTGTTAGTATTTTGTTAGTATTTGTTAGTATTTGTTAGCTATTATTTGTTAGTATTTTACAAATCTACAAAAAAATTTGTTCACAAGTTAACAGTGAATTTTATTTATTTTACTTCAATTACAAACAGCGAGTGAAAATTATTTCGAACTCGAGTTTTTATACAGTCAAAAAGGCTTTATTACTATAAATACTAAAACAACGATTCGATATAAACGTAATTTATCAACGAGCGAAGTAATTCTATTAAGTATACATTTTTGTTCACTGACCTAATTCTCTTCTTCACTTCATCAACTTTTATGATAACAAATGTAAAATCCATAAATGCCATTTGACAACATATTTAAAACTAAATTTTAAAACCAAGATGTTTGTAATTTGAAATCTGAAACTTTGATAAGAAAATAGCAATCATTTCCTTTTTTAATTTTACGATTTGAAGTTTAATTTCCTATTAGACATTGATATGAAATGTGCTAAATAATACATAGATTCCTTAATATCACGCTTAGATTCGAATGTAAAAAGTTGTTATCAAATAGATACGAGATAAATTGAGATTTTTAATTCGCCGGACACTCATGTCATTGAAAAATCAAGGACTTTGCCTTTTATCGATTGAGCTCGCGTGAAATCTCTTTTTCGAGTAGTAATTGGATCTATCGATTGGTCTTACGTATTTCCACGTGAAATCTATACAACTCGCCCGACTTCTGCAAAAATAGCCAACGACTCGGATAAGCGCGACCCTCGCAAACACGATCTTGCTAGTTAGCTAGTTAGTCTACTAAGGCCAGGGTTCGAAAGTGCTTCGAACTTTTCACGATTCTTAACGAACCACTGACCCCGGAGATCTCCGATATATCCAGAAAAAAACACTTAATTTCATTCTTAAAACGAATTTTCAATTTTTTTTCTGTAACTTAAACTGTTTGGCCAAGAGAATTTAAATGCTGCAAAGTAATTTAATTTAATTGAAATTGGAAAAGTAACTCAATTGTCTGCCAGTACCTTTTGTAGAAAGATTTATTTTCGAATTAAAATACTGGGTTAAAACTGCATTTATTAAAAATCTAATAACATTTCAAAGTTGAAATGACGTGTAAAAAGAAGATTGAGTTATGGAGATTTGAGTGTTTAAATTTTTTAAAGGATTGAGATATATGAGATATTATAAGAGAATGAAATTAGAGTTGTTTGAGAAAAAATTAGGAACATTTTTACCTATTATATAAATTTTTGTGAATGCTCGCACATTTCCGATAGCGTAATTATTTCGATAAGACATTATCGACTCGACACCCGAGAGCACGGCCCTCCCGCGCCAGTCAATATAAGTCGCCAAAGATAAAGCTTGTTTTCAACAAATTAATCTTTTCCTTTCCTTGACGGAGCCTCAAGAAAAAATCCCTATCTCCTTGGCACTGCAGTGGCTTCATTTTGCTACGAAATTTCGATCCTCTGATTAAATAGATAAACCTCAATGTCGAAAGGAACACCACTTATCGCTTCAATAGTTTCCAGTTCTTTGAATGAAAAATTCATTGCGAGAAACTTTTAATTTCTTCGTACTTGTCAAATTTGCTAAAGGCAAATTATTTTAGTTAAAGGAGAATTTTTCCATTTAAGATTTTTCCATTTAATTTGTTTGAATCTAAAAATTTACTCATTATTCGTATTGATAAAAAAATGTAATTACGATCTTGAACAAATTCGAGCGAAATTTGCATTTTATTCTCCACAAGCGAGGAATAAATGATTAGAAGTGGAATTCTGTTTGATAGAAGCAAATAATGTCTCAACGGATAAAATGTCTTCGTTTTTCTTATCAAGGTAAAACTCGGAATGTAACTGAAGTGGTTTTTCCGATTGGTTTGTAGTTAGGTATAAATATCTGTCGAGCTGTCGAAGCTCGTTACTGGCGAATTTCAATGAGAGCTAATTTTTAATTAATACATTCATTAATCGGTTGCAGTAGCAATCGACTGATCTCGTCTGCAAATGAAGTAAAACTGAACTTTAATCGAATAAGAATACAGATTCGGTCGCCGTTCCATCGACTCATGAATTTATCTTGCTCATAGTCGAATCTTATTGGATAATTTTGTCAAATACTCGATTCAATTGATTCGCTGGGATCACATCTCGACTGTCAGTTAAAATTACCGGTTCGATGGGATCCTAATCGAATGTTTTCATTCTGGTTGAATTTCGCCTCTGGCGATTGACGTTTTGCCAGGTTACATGAAAATTACATTTCGAACTGGAAATATTCCGAGAGTCTCAGACAATTTCAACATATTTGTTACTAATTCAGTTCTTACATTTTTTTATTCATGGAATTTAATTTAATCTTGTTCATACTTTATAATATCCTGTAAATTGAAGAATTGGAATGATTTCATAATTCAAACTTTTTTTTTACTTACATCATTCATTTAATTTGCTTCGTCATGGAGAGTGCATTGTATTGTTGAAAAATTTTGGCCTCGTTTTGTTCGTGGAGTATGGTATTGGTGAAAATTAGAACAGAAATTATGAAGGTTTTTCGAAGTTTTTGTGCTCATTTTAAAAGCGAATTTCAACCAAATTTTGCTGACAATACTTTTAAGTAAAAAATGGTGACTGTTTTTAGTTTATTTTTTCTGAATGATGACAGATGTCTGAATTTCTACAATATTTTTTTTTCAAGTTCAATTTCTTGCCCTTTGAAGCGAAAAATTAGTAAATTATTGATCATTTAATACAATTAATGATTTTCAAATGTTTTTATAATAAAAAATCCCAACAAAAACATGGCACATGTAAAAAGTTGGCTAAGTTCAGAAAAAAATTCGTACCTTACAATTCGTGAGATAAAAAATAGTTTGCCAAGTGAAACATACAACTTTTTTTAAAATAAAGAAAAATTATGAAATAAAATCTCTTAATGGAAGGAAAAAAATTACATAGTAAAAAAGAATATTTAAAATTGTTACACCTTAAAATGGTTTTAATTAAATCCAGTAAAATTTTATCTTTATTTAAACAGTGTTGGTCTAAATTTAATACTACGTTACCTGAATTTTAGAATTGAGTCTTAAATTCCGAACCAATTTTGCTCAAATTCAGGCAAATGCTAAAATTAATCCAAACCATTTTAAGGTGTAGCAATTTTAAGTAGTATTTTTTACTGTGTAGTTTCAATAAATATATTGAAAAAAGAGTTTAAGCTGGCAGGATTTAATTTCAATAACTATATTGAAGATAAAAAAATTTAACTTTGCAGGATTATTGATTAATAATCTTATGTTAAAAATCCTTCCAAGTTAAAATTTTTGTTTTCAATATGTTTATTGAAACTAAATTTTTTTCCTATAAACTATAAACTAAATTTTTTCCAATAAACTAAATTTAGTTAATTGAAACTAAAAGTTTTCTCTTGGAATAAGAGATTTTATTTTATAATTTTTCTTTATATTAGAAAAGTTGCATATTTCACTTAGCAAACTCTTTTTCAACTCACGAATTGTAATGTACAAATTTTTTTTTAACGACTAACATTTTGCACTGCCATATTTTTCTTGGGATTTCACAATTTTTTGTATCTTTTAATAATAATTAAACTTAAATACCGCTGGCTCAGAATTAGAGTGTTCTATCTCCACTTTTTTTTCAAAATTGAGTATATTACACTTTCATGTTTTTTCAGATTCCCCTCTTGCTATCAAAAATGTATAAAGTTGAAATTTTTGTTTTATGCGTCTAAAAAATCCGATAATTCATTTTACCCTTAGCAAAAATGGTAATTTATTCAAATACAGTGTTCTATATCCAATATAATTTATTAATTTATAATTAATAAATACATTTTATTGAAATTTATCATTATAATTAATAAATATATTATATTTATAATCGTTTATAATGTTGGATGTTAATTTCTGAGTATTATATTTATATTACAAAATTATAAAATAAGTAAAAAAAAACATTTTTTCGATTTTTTAAATATATTTTCAATGAAAATTGTCATCTAATAACATTTTTTATTAGATCATCCTATATTTTAAATAAATTTCATAAATTCAAGATGTTTAAAGTAAAATATGTTTATTTTTGAATAGATTGGAGTAACATTATACAATTATCTATAGTTTTTCTAACTCTTCTAAATTTTCATAATTTTTTGGGTCATGATAGTAACTTGTAACTTACAAGTCAATCCAATATACTGAAAACAAAACTAGTCAAATTAACTGGTTGGCTAGAGGGATTGCTAGTTTTTCTGGTTAAATTAACTAAAAATCTAGTTGTTTTAACTAAAATCTAGTTCATTCAACTAAAATCTATAGTTGACTTTACTACTTTTTTAGTAAATTTTACTAAAATTAACTCCTTTTTTTTGGTGTACTAATATGGATTTCCTAGGATTCCTCTTTTCTGTTTCTGAAACCTTCCTCTACGAGGAAAGTTTTCTACAAGTTTTGAGCTGTAGAAAATGTAAAAAAAATCAGAATGCACTACTGATGTGAAATGTTTCCGTAATTACTTAGTGGCATAAAATTTGCACTTTTCCTTAATTTGAGAACAAATTCAATTAAAAGTCGCACGTCTTGAGAGTTGAAAAGTACAGTTAAGTAAAATATGTATAAGCGAGACTTTCAGGCATAATCGGGTAGCTGTGCACGTAATACGGGTAACGTCTTATTTGTTCGGCAGTTCATGACTTTCTCATTGCTCGACGCTTCATTAGCGGTTCTTTTCCCCCTTTTTCCCCCAATGAAATTACACGCATATGCATTAAGCGCGAATCTCTTATCTGGCATCTAAATGGCCAAATGGCTGTCGGTAAAGCGATGCTTGCTGGTTTTAGTCACCTGTACGTTTTTTCCCTTGCCAACAAGTACTCGTTCAGGCACGCAGTCAGACTTGAACCGATACTGCATGAATCGGACTGCAAGTCGATTTATTGTCGCAAATGAGTCGCAGATTATTTTCAAGAGCGCATTCAAGAGTGTACACATTTTTTTAATGGGTGACTTGAACATTATCTTTGGTGCTGGGTTTGCTCAGAATCTACCATTAAACTTTGTTACTGCAGTCCTTTATTATCACTCGTGCGGCAACTTTCAAGAAATTCGAGTATTATTGCTCTCTGAGGGACACGGCTTTCGTTGTAAGGAATTACGTGAAATGTAGCTTTATAGCTGGATGTAAGAGCATTTTTGAAATGAATTTTTTCGGCTGCAACTTATTTACGTTAGGTTTGAATTTATAATTCAAATTAAAATCCTCCAGTTATATTTTAACGTACTTTTATACACTTATTTGCAGAATAAAATTTGTATCTTTAAAAATAGATATAAAAGTATTTGTTGAATTTTGCGTTGAGAAAGTCCAACATTTTTTAATAACTTGAAAGTAAATAAATGTCGATTTCAATTCGCTCTTAATTACTGCATCTGTATATGAATTTTATAATGTCTTATAACGTTTTATAATTTTATAAAATCGTCACTTAATTAATTTACATAAATTATAAATTTAATTATGAATTTAATACCGTCATTTAGACTTTTTATGATAAAAAATATATAAAATAATTAAAAAATATAATAATAAAAAAATGCAGAATTTTCTTACATAATGCCTAATGCGACAGATAATCAAGCAATATTTCGAGCAATGTTTGAAACATGCGCTGAAAAAAGAAAAGCTATAGAAAGCAAGTTTTTTCAGTTGTGTCATACATTCCAGGAATATATCTTTTTTCTGTAATATATCCCTTTTGCGACCCTGGGGACAAAAGTATTGTGAAATCTATAATAGCATCTAAACTGAAAAAAAGTCAATACATTTGCTTTAAGTATATATTCTATGAAAATAAATATAGTTCTTTTAGGAAAAAAAGGCGCAACTATACAATTTTTGTGGCGTATGTATTATTTGAATAACATCTATAGACTGAATTTAAAAGTATGCATGTGGCACAATTTGGATTTAAAAGTATTTTTTTTTCTCTCAATTTCAAATCGATTGTTTTAGAACAAAGGAAAACAAAATAAAAATGTAGTATTGACAAACGTGATATCCAAAAAGAAACTTTTTAAATAATTCGCCATTTATAGTAGATGTCCACCTAATCATTTAAGGGGGTAGTACTAAACCTCGAGCCAAAAAATACACTAGTTTTCTTTATTTATTTTCTAAGAAAGTATTTT
Organism: Euceroptres primus; assembly: GCA_037177015.1. NCBI lineage: Eukaryota > Metazoa > Arthropoda > Insecta > Hymenoptera > Figitidae > Euceroptres > Euceroptres primus. The sequence goes on along the minus strand of JBAGKK010004043.1, from coordinate 6,058 downwards.
ATTTAATGCAAAAAATCTTTTTATTTACTAAAATAATACTAAAAAAGAATACAAAAAAATTGTTACAACAAAATATTAATTTGTCAATAATTTTTAAACGCGTTTTTCCGAAACAATGTTTTTTAAGCTGGTGCCCACGATTCCGGCCGATCTACTGGGCCGATTTATTTCGAATTTTGCAGAGATGTTCATAAGATGCATAGTTATGGCATGAACCTCGATCATAATTTTTCATTCACATTTAACCACATTTTAAAACAATTTATGTAGAAAAAAACTGTCAAAAACAAGAAAAAGTTTAAACTTTTACCATTTGTTTATGCCCAGTAAATCGGCCGGAATTGTGGGCACTAGCTTAAAAAACACTGTTTCGGACAAACGCGTTTAAAAATTATTAACAAATTAATATTTTGTTGTAACCATTTTTTTGTATTCTTTTTGAGTAGTATTTTAGTAAATAAAAAAATTTTTTGCATTAAATAAAATACTTTCTCAGAAAATAAATAAAGAAAACTAGTGTATTTTTTGGCTCGAGGTTTAGTACGTGCTGTATTTTGTTTAATATTTAAATTTCCTATAAAGTTTAAGACTAAAAATGTTGATTTTATACAATTTTATACAATTTATCATATATATCCATCTTATCTTATCATATCCTTAGGTTATTTTTCTTTAAAATAAGCACATTACAACTCAAAAATGTTGAATAATTTATTAATCGGAAGAATTTGGTTGCAAAATTGCGATCAAATATGCAATTGATCACAATATAATATCTCGTATTTGATCAGCTTAAAATTGCCATGATCCAATCCTTGATCAAAGGAGATGTCCCAATTCCTAATAAAGATAGTTTATTGATAAATGCAATTAATTATATAACGAAATTAATAATTTCAGTTGCTATAAACTTTTAAAAAGATTCATTATTGCCAAATGATATTCGAAAAACATATGTGACGTGGAACGAAGAAACCCACCGGATGACCGAAAATGAGTTTACGAGAAAAAGCGGATCAAAGTGAGAAAGGAAGACGAAGGAAAACAAAGGGTCCCTCGTACAACTTTGAGCTCCAGAAAATTCAATTTTGATCGTGGAGCAATGGGGATTTTTTTATTCGATAGGGGAAATCTTCATTATTCAGAATGAATAAAAATCTGAAAATCGATTTTTTTAGTCATTCAGTGGGTTTCTTCTTTCCACGTCACATATTCTTATAATTACAGTTTTTATTGAGTCTGAGCAGGAATTGGTACACATAATTATATAGACTGTAATAATTCCTGATCATCAATATTTTTTTTACAAAAACGACCTAAAAAATATTTTAGCTATGTTTTCTTCCAAAATTTGAATCTTTTAAAAGAGGTACAAATATTATTTCCTTTTGTATGATGACTTTTACCCAAAAAATCCACAAATAATTGATGATATCCCTCGGAAATCTTGTCAGCAACCATTGAATTCACCGACTTACTTTTAAAAATTTTTTGTAATATTAACGTAACCTTATAGCTTCTTTTTTAATCAGAATTTATAAAGAATAAGTTGTTCAATGTTTATAAAAAATTATTTACGCCAATTTCAATTGATTTTTCCGAATATAAATATAAATATAAATGTAAATATAAAAAAAAAGGTCAAAGTGTTCAGGAAGTGAGACAGCTACCTTATAGTCTGTAAAAAATGACATCCTCTAGACATTTTACTTTTCTCTTTAACCTGTAACATGTAAAAATTGTTTTTCATTTATAAATAAAGCTTTTATTTCGTAAATAGCTTCACTAAATTGAAAAGAGTTTTCAATTGAAACAAAATAAAATTTTAAATGGGAATTTCAAAATATTTGAAAATACAATTTGGGATCATCAAAGAGTGAAACACTATAATTTTCAAGCTTATCAAATTATCGTATCCTACGAGCAATTTTTTTGTGTTTTTACATTCATTTGAGAAAGATTTACACATATTAGTTATTGTCATGCTCTCTAAATCTGAATCAGTTAAAAATAACTGATTCAGATGCGAGAAGTCAGCCACTGATTCATTTAGTGTAAATTTAACTAAAATTTCACTAATAAATTTTATTAACTAAAAATTCAGTAATTTTTCAGTCAAACCTCATTTTGAGGTTATGTCGCTAATTTTTAACTGGCTATCAGTTAATTTTCACTGATTGCTAAAATAAGAAGTTAGCCATGGTTTAACTAATAATCAGTTAAATTTAACTGATTCAGTTGTAGAGAGTGGAATTGAAAACTTTAAAAAAAGATAGGTAGATCTGAAAACCTAATTAGAATTGAAAATTAGATTCTAAAAATTGTTTCAAGATATGCGATAACTTCAAAAGTCATTTCTTCAGCCTAAATATTTATGAAAGAAAGAATTCTAATTCTGATTTTTTATTCACATTACACAGTAAACAAGAATAACTCCCACCAGAAAGTTTGGGTACATTGATGTTTTTAAAAGATTTCAAACAAATGTGATATCTTAAATACAACTTCTTAACCAGTTTTAACGATATTTCCTTAAAATGTATTTAAATCTGCGTCGAATGACTCTTATTTGAATTGTTTTCGATCACTCTGTAAGAAAATATCTATAAAAAACAAGGTTTTTTGTCAATTTCTTAAATTACCAATTTCTCCGAAATTATTTCACATTTTTCAAGTTTTTAGGGTCATTTTAAAGGAGAAATCCTGCAGTTTGTATTGAAATCATCTACAGATTTGTTGGTGCCCTTTAATAGATTTGGTAAAGGATTAAACGTGACAAAAAATGACCTGATTTTATTACCGTTCATTAGAACGGTAATAAAATTTAATAACTGAAGATTCTATAATTTTCCAGAATTTATTGTCAAATCACTTAAACTTTGGTTTTTAAAAATAATTTTGAATAATAAAATCGCTCTTCAAAATTTTCAGGTTATTTTTTGTCACGTTTAACCCTTTTTCAAATCTATACAAGTGCACCAACAAATCTATAGATGATTTAAGTAGAAAGTGCAGGATTTCCCTTTTAAAATAAGTCCTAGAAACTTAAAAAATGTGAAATAATTTCGGAGATATTGGTAATTTAAGAAATTGGCAAAGAACCTTGTTTTTTATAGATATTTTCTTACTGAATGATCGAAAACAACTCAAATAGGGGTCATTCGATGAAGATTTAAATAAGTTTAAAGAAAAAATCGTTAAAAATTGTTAAGATATTGTATTTAAAATATCACATTCGTTTGAAATTTTTGAAAAAAAATTGTTACTCCTTAAAATGGTTTTGATTAAATTCAGTAAAATTTTGTCTTAATTTAAGTCTAGATTTAATACCACTTTACCTGAATTTCAGAACTGAGTCTTAAATTCAGACAAATTTTACTTAAAATCAAATCAATTTTGCCTAAATCCGAGGAGTCAATCACTCCGATAATCCTCGAACACTCACGACATATTCCCATATATTCCGCTAATATTTATATGTATTCCCAGATATTCTTGATATTCCTAATTCCTAAATATTCCAAAATATCCCTAAATATTCTGACATATTATAAAATAAGGTATTTTTGGGGTATTCTCGATATTCCTCGTATACTCACAAAATATTCCCATATATTCCGTCAATTTTCCCATGTATTTCCAGATATTCTTGATATTCTTGACATACCTCATATTCCTAAATATTCTGAAATATGCCGATATATTCTCAAACATTCTAATCTATTCCGAAACATTATCAAATATTCTTACATTTTAAGGTAGTTCTTGCCACTGACAGATTTTTTTTAAGTTTTCCGTGATATGCATTGAAATATATTCTGAAATATTATCAAGTATTCTGAAGTATTTCCCAATATTCTTAAGTATTCCAAAATATTCTTAAGCATTCCGAAAAATTCCCACATAATCTTACGTATTTTCTCACGTTTTCATGCATATTCCAAGTACACATTAAATCGTGGGACATTATTTTAATTTGAAGCGATATTATTTTGATCTGAAGTGGATAATTTATTCTATAGTCACAGTCTTTTGTTTTGCTATTTCCTATTTTACTGCCGATTAAAATAATACCCTGGAATTTTCTGTGTATTCAATGTATTCCCATATTCCCAAAAATTCCAATATATTCTCAAATATTCCATAATATTCTCTGAGAATATATTCCTCGTACACCCAAATTTAGAGTGGTTGACCCTTCGCTTAACCCTTTAACGGCCAAGCCTAAAATCTGTTGTCTAAAAATTCTGAAAAAATTCAGAAAATGGTCAATTTTTGACTGTTTTCTGCAATAAAAGTTTTTAAAAGTTTTTTGAGTTTTCTCGACTTCTATTGAGTATACGATTACTTATAACCACCTTATGAGATGCGGAATAATACACTTTGATCCAATCCACATATTTATTTTGCAGAATTTTGAGTTTATTACATGGAAATTCGAGAAAATCGAAAAAATTGATGACCGTCTGTAGACGGTCTTAAGTGATTAAGGGTTAAATCCAGCCAAATTTTACTGAATTTAGGAGGACTAGGAAGATTTAAACGGTAAAAATCGGGAAAACTTCATGTTTGGATTACCGAGATATGAATGAATCTACGTAGTTGTCCTTTTCAACATCATTTACTACATTATTATAGATTGAAAAAATGCTGCGATCAGTTGAAAATTATTAAAAACAAAAAAGTTATTAATAATTATATCAAGTTGCATTTTTCTGCGCGACCTACTGGTGTGCATGATTGCCGGTGAACCGATCAAGATTTTTCAAAAATTCTTTCTCAAGCTTGTTCAGAAAGAGTGTTCGCATAGAATGAACCTTGAAAATTGAAAATCTGATGAAAATTGACAAAATGGTGTCCAGAAAACGAAAAACAGCAGAAAATTCGATCGAAATCATAAGATTTAAACAAATTGACAAAACAATTGTGTTTTCAGGTTCACTTCACGTCACGGATCAACCGAATTTTCTGCCTTCCCTGACGGCTGGTCACCCTCATGATTTTCAAAAATTAAGGCGTTACCCCTACTTGTAAAGCCAGAAAAAAGCGATTTCTTTTGAATTATTTTTTGAAAAAAATGTGTGCATATTTTTTATATAAGTTTCTTTGTTCAATAAAGCAATATTTAAAAACGGTTTCGTACAATTTTCATGTAAAAATAATTCATTATTAAAAAGTTATAGTCGATGCCGAGGAATGAATTTTTTAAAAACATGTTTTGCGGTGAGCACTCCTGCTTGGAACTGGAATATTTGAAATCAAAAATTGAAAATAATTTAGTTAATATATTATTTTATCTAGTCTTTAATCGAAGCATTTGAGAAAAAATTAATTTGGGACAAAATGGCGGACGTTGAAAGTGAAGTGACCGCTTTTCAAAATCACACACTTCACTTTCAACGTTCTAAATTAATTTTTTCTCAAATGCTTTGATTGAAGACTAGATAAAATAATATATTAACTAAATTATTTTCAATTTTTGATTTAAAATGATCCAGTTCCGAGCAGCAGTGCTCACCGCAAAACATTTTTTTTTCAAATACATTCCTCGGCATCGACTATAACTTTTTAATAATTAATTATTTTTACATGAAAATCGTTCGAAATAGTTCTTAAATATTACTTTATTGAACAGAGAAACTTATATAAAAAAATATGTACACGTTTTTTCCAAAAAAAAATCCAAAAGAAACGGCTTTCTTCCGGCCTTATAAGTAGGGGTAGCCCTTTAATACAAACCATTCTAAGATGTAACCATTTTAAGCATTCACAGAAAATTCCAGGGTATCATTTTAATCGGCAGCAAAATGAGAAATAGAAAAACAAAAGACTGCGACTATAAATAAATTATCCACTTCAGATTAAAATAATATCGCCTCAAATTGAAATAATGTCCCACGATTTAGCGTTTTCTTTTTTACTGTGCATTGTCTAAAGTACGCTTTTCATTGCACTCCAGGCATCTCGTACGAAAAAAGGTCTTTTCAACACGCCGTGCGCAATCCTCAATATTTCGCACGCTAACGAAAAAAAGCATACGCAATATTTAGGATTGCGC
>JBAGKK010004032.1:1346-12486 GCA_037177015.1 Euceroptres primus | reverse complement strand
ACATATTCATATGCCAAAAAAAGTTCTTTCATAATTTAGAAGTTATTTATTAAAAATTTAGCATAAGAAAAGTTTTTAACCCTCGTGATTCTTAGCTATTGTATGTTTCACAAATTCTTCCTATACAGAAAACGAAAAATTTGAATATCTTACAAACAGAAGCAGCTAGGATTTCAATTCAAACAGATTTTTCGTCTATTATCAAGTACAAACACATTTCCGCTTTCCGTTTTTGTCGTCATTTTCATGTGATTTAAAGTTGCTTCTTGCCCACCATGTACAAAGCCCGTCCCAGAACTCAAGCTAATCAGTTTAAAAAAATATTTCATAAGGCTTTTTCACATAATTTCTTATGCAAAAAATAACTTAATTTAAAATAAATTAAAAATTTAAAACAAAAATTTTTTCCATTTTAAAATTTGAATTTTTTTAAAAAGCCCTCCAACGATTATTTTAATTTTGTGCTTAAGGGCGTGTGATACGTTATGGTGTCACGAATTACCGACGGGGTATAAAAAATATTCGGCAATCCTATTTTTAAACAAACAAAGATATGAAGTTGAAGAGAATAATAGAAAATATGATAGGGCACATCTGTTACATGTCATTTTTTCAAAATTAAAAAAATTATTTAAAAAAATTTTTTTTCAAAATTTAAAAAATGACATACAACAGATGTGCCCATTCATATTTCCTATCATTCTCTTAAGTTTCAACCTGATACCTTTGTTTTCTTGTGCAATGCTGTCAAAACAGAAAGAAACTTTAGAAAAGCACAAGGGCGATAGCTAGGTTGCATTAGATTTTCGTAATAAAAACGCTTGCCAATTATGAGGCAGCACTAAATTTTGAAGAACAATTTTTTTAAAAATAAAAACTGCAACTCACCAGACATTAATGCCTCAATATATTTTTTACCATTTCCCAAAATTTCAGCGCTATGTTAAACCCGCTGAATGTAAATAAGGAACGGTGGTTAATTTGTGACGTCATTATATATTAAATGTCCTTAAAAGGGAATTTAAATATGAAAGAGAATATCTCCTTCGACATCCTGTGACCCTAATGCAATTTTTCCAAAAGAATCACTCTAAACCAGGATTTAAATAAAAAGAGAATAACTCCTTCAATTTCCTATGATCCTGATCCAATTTTTCTAAAATGAATTATTTCAAATGAAATTCAAAATAAACGGAAAAAACCTCCTTTGATATCCTAATACAGTTTTTCTAAAATGATTTTAAAAGGAAATCTAAATACGAAAGAGAATCACTCCTTCGATTTCCTGTGATTCTGATACAATTTTTCTAAGATTAATTACTTTAAATAAAATTCAAAAATAAACTGAGAAAAACTTCCTTTGAAATTCTGTCATCCTAATACAATTAAAAAAAATTGAATTATTTTAAGCGGGAATTTAAATAAAAAGAAGATGACCTTCGACATCCTATGATCCTATGGTACAGTTTTTCAAAAATGATTTTAAAAGAAGATAACCTCCTTTGGCATCCTATGATACTGATACAATTTTTCAAAAATGAAGTTTAAAATAAGCAGAGAAATGCCTTGACATTCTTTCATCCTGATACAATATTTAAAAGACTTAATTATTTTAAGAGAGAATTTAAGTAGAACCTCCTTCAACATCCTGTGATCCTATGATACAGTTTTTACAAAAAGGAATTTAAAAGAGATACAATTTTTTTAAAAATTGTATTATATTTAGCGGAAATTTAAATAAAGAGAGAACAGCTCCTTCGAGATCCTGTGATTCTAAGAAAATTTTTCTAAAATTAATTATTTTAAATGAGAGTTTAATTAAACAAGAAATACCTCCTTCGGCATTTTGTGATCCTGGTAGTTTTTCTAAACTGAATTCTCTGGACCGCGAACTTAAATCAAAGCCAGTGCCTCGTTCAGCATTCTGTGATCCTAATACAAGTTTTCTAAAATGAATTATTTTATTGAAAATTGAAGTTAAATAAAAAATAAAGAACCTTCTTCGACGTACTGTAATCCGGATACAATATTTCTAAAATCAATTATTTTAGACTAGAATTTAGGTTAAAAAAATTTAATTTTAGAAAAATTGTATTAGGATCACAAGATGTCGAAGGAGGAATTCTCTTCTTAATATAAATTTCGGAACCTCCTCCAACGACCTATAATCCTCTTACAATTTTTCAAAATTTAATTATTTTAAATGAAAATCAAAATAAATACCTTCTTCGACATCCTGTGATAAAGAAGATGACCTCTTTTGGTATCGTACGAACCTGATACAATTTTTCAAAAATGAATTATTTTAAATGATATTCAAAATATAAATAGAAAAACCTTCCACATCCCTGATACAATTTTTCTAAAATAAATTCTTTTGAAACGGGAATTCAGTAGGCAGGCGAATACCTCTTTTGATATTCTGCGGTCCTGTTACAATTTTTCAAAAATGATTTTAAAAGTAAATTTATTAAAATAAAAGAGAATAACTTTCTTCAATATCCTATGTTTCTGATAAAAATTTCTTAAGGGGGTGTCCTGATTTAGAAGTTCCGAAAAATCGATTTTTTGTTTATTGCTTAAATCGCTAGATAGAAAATCCAAGAAGGGTTACTGTATGGAGCAGGAATAGCTGATTAGCCGATCATTTGTGCATGTAACCAAAAATTGATATTTTTTCCTGTTAAAAACATTAAAGTGCGTTTTCTCCAGTTTTTATTTTTACGATTTTTCTAAATTGGCGAGCGTGATAGCAAAAAAACTAAACTACCTATTGAGTCGAGCCAAAATTTTTTCTCTTCAGTATTAAATTCTCTTCTAAGTGAACTAAAAAATTAGCTAAAAAAGTTGTTTTAATAACTTTTATAGCACGTTAAAGTGTTTTTTTTTCTTTCAAAACAAAAAAAAATTTTCAAACCTGAAAAAGATTATGATTTAACGATTTTTTCTGTTTTTTCTTAGTTCACCCAGAAGAGAAATATATGCCAATTGCAAATTTTTTTGGTCTTTTTCTTTCAGACCAAAATTGCGAGCGGCATCTTTCCCGCCGATTGAAGACTGCAGTGACAAGGCGCTTATGAAATAAATAAACACTATTTTTTTTCATGTCAAAAATCTTTTTTTTAGTTGGTTTGAATATAGATTAAAATATACCTCAAAGTTCACTGGGCTTAGTTAATTTTTTTCCCTTCTAAAAAAATTCTCGAAAAAACTCTTTTTTTGGGCCTTCTAAATCAGGACACCCTCTTAAACAAAGAATATAAAAAAATGAGATTAAAAGTTTTGGAACTGTAAAACCAAAAATAAATATTTGTAGTGAAATCTGTGATTTTGTAACAGGAGGAAATAAGCTTTGAACATTTATGTGCTTCATAGCGATCAATGCAACTGGCACACTTTGTTCCGACATTATATTCAACGCTTAACGAAATTACGATTCAATTTTGACATTCATTGAACCCGTCCCGCATTTATGGGTCGTTCGAAATATGTATATCTAAATTTATTATAGGAAACCATTGCAAATGGATCCAATAAATAATTTTCCACACTAGTCTCTTCCACATAAAAATTGTAATCAAATATTTTTTCTGAAAAAACATAAATCTGAAAAAGCAATTTCTGATCCTCTATTTATAAACTTATATATCCTGTATTTTATTGATGGTAATGTGGTGTGCCTTGAAAATGCTGATAAATCTTTAATAGTTTCGTGAAGATTCTACTAATAGTTTGACACAGATTTTAGTCGCACTTTGAAGCCAATGCCACATCTTTAAGTAAACAACATCTGTTCTTACATTTGTAAGAAAGTAGTGTAAGCGATTTTATTAAAAGAACTAATTAGTAGCAAAGTTCAAATAAATACTTGCGATAACTCACTTCACCAAGGGGGAACGTGAGTTAACAGATGGTCGATTCTCTATCACTTGTTGAAAAAGTTGAGTCTAACCAACCAACTCCAGTTTGATCTTTGGCCCTTATATAGATTAGAAAACCATATTTTACAATCTAGTCTTGCAAGAAGAACTTTTTCAATTTTTAATTTGGATTCTAATTAAAGGCCAGTTAAAAACGGCAAAATTCAAGTGTTTATAAATTATTGAAAAAAATTCTCTCTTCGATCATAATTCTTTGTTATTTTCCCCTTAGAGAATTGGGTCGAACGAATTATCGCGCATTACGTCAACTATTAAAACGTAACTTCATTACGAGCAGACCGTCGTCCCGTTAACTCACTGATCTAATTTGTGACTTTTCTCGACTCTGAATAAAAGCAAGTTTTAAAGTCCCTCGCGTGGAATAATCCTGTACATTAACAAGTTGTACGAAGATCGTCGAAGAGTCGAATAATGAATACACAAGTTCCCTATCCGCGGTCGGTAAGCCGTCTTTAATTGAACAATAAAGACGTGCCGGCGTGGCGTTCCGATTTCCGAGGAGTTGGAGGGGAAAGGTTATTTATTCATGAAACTCGTCTTTTAATTAAATAAGATCTGCATTTTACAAAGCAATAAGTTACATAAATTCGTACACGAACTTAACACCTAACGCGTAATCTTCGTGGTCCTTTCGTACATACATATATAATTTAACGACCCGATGACAAAAAACGACGAGTGTCGTTGCACGTATAAAAGCGCTGGGTGTATGTGTATTTTGTGTGCTCGCCACAATAGCGAAATATCGTCACTTGTCACTTCGTCACGCATTACTTCTAGAATAGATCTTATTTCATAATCTAACGAAGCACACCCTTCCGAGTGAGAGCATCGAAAAATCAAGACTCCGCTCTGGCAAAAATTCTCTGACTCTAAAACTGTCAAACAGTAAAAATGCAAACAATAAATCTCAAGGCTTTCGAGTTCAAAATCCCTCAGAAAGTCACTGAGAATATAAATCGCCAGAGAAAACTCTGTAAAAGCTGAACAGATAAATCACATGCACAATTCAGTGACAAATTTTTAAAATAGGAAAAAGTCCTACATTTCACAGAGACGTTTTTTTAACCAGAGGAACCCAGATTCTGGAATCTAAAAGACCAAAAAGTCCAGTCTCAAGTTTCCAGAGTCGAGTTCTGATGTAGAAAAACTCGCTTAGTCCGATGGCTTTTTCTTGGAAGACTGGAGGGCGACGAATCGTCGATGATTCGTCGATATGTCGTACGTGCTAGCACCAATGCAAACGTAAAGAATCGACAACAGATTCAGTCTTCACGTTTACTCTCAACGATTAAAAAATGGTTCGCAACCCTTCAGCGAAAAATGGCTTGAACTGCAATCAGTCCTTTACTCGTTAATAGAATATTATTCGCCAGGAGAACTAAAAGGTATTGCTAAAGTCGCTTCAACTTTCGTACTGTGCTCGATGCGAGCTTGACGATTTAATATACGAAATCTACGCTTCCTTGCGTTGATTTTCTTCTGGTTCTTCGATCGATTCATCAATCGATCTTTCACCTCATTCTGGATTCTCTTCTTCGTTTTCCACGTCGGACTCGAAGTCCGCTATCGACTCTGATCAGTCACTGCAATCGAAAAGATGTTCACATTAAAGTCTTTTTATTTTATCAAGAGTATATGAGAAGATCAATCTATTTTTTAAAATTTAACTTAATCAAAATTAAGCTTACCTATCACTATTCTCACTGGTGGCTTCCTCACTGCAGTCCAAATCGAGTTCTCCCTGAATTGCACTTTGCAAATCATCGATCCTCTGGAGGGCGAGCCTTAAATCATCTCTAACCACCTTCGTCTCTGCTTCAGCAGCTTCGAGTGCTTTTTCCACATCTCGTCGTGCACGTGTTGCTTCCTGTTCGCGAGCCGTTGCCGAGGCTGCCTCTTCTCTAGCTTCTCTCAAAGATCGCTGCAACCTTCTCGCTGCATCCTGAGCAGTTTGCTCCTTTGTTTTCAACAACGCTGCTTCGGTTTGCAGCTTATCGACGCTCTCCTTTAATCTCGCTATTTGTGTCTGTAATTAAATGTAAAGTTTATTTAAAATAACATTACTCCATTTGCTGGCAGTTTCAATCATCCAAATTCTTTTTCAAACATAATTTAATTCTCAAAAATGATACCAACCTCAAGTCTTGCTCTTGTGGTCTGCTCAAGTTCCAGTTTGCTCTCCAGTTCCTTCGTTCGGAACTCCAGCCTCCTTGTCGCGAGACTATTGGCCGTAGGATCTCCAAGTTGTTCCACAGACTCCAACCGCTGACTAAGCTCCGTGAGCTGATCTTTCAGAGAAGACTTCTCAGCCTCCAGAGCCGCCATCTGAACCTGAGCTTCCTGGAGTTGTGCCTGCTCGGCAGAAACCTGTTGCACTGCCGCGCGATACTTCTTCAGCACCTAATATAAAAAGTGACATTTAAATCTCAGTAGTTTTTTGATTAATTGTATTATAAACTTCAGAATCGTGTTTTACCTCCGCGAGTTCTTCTTCGTTTTCCTCCAATTGAGAAAGTAGTTCCGCCCGCTCTCTAGTGGCAGCGTTCGCCCGATCTTCAGCTTCAGAACGTTGTCGCGAAGCTTCTTCCAAAGCTGCTTGGGTCTCGTTCAAGTCTTGTTCCAAAGCCTGCTTCGCCTTCACTGCCACTGCCCTCGCACATTCTGCATCCTCCAATTGGTTCTTCAATTGGCGAAGAGCTGCTTTGCCTGTCGAGTCGCCTTTCGAGCGTTCCAACATGGTCTGAGCATCTCGCAAAAGTGCCTTTGTTCTCTTCAAATCTCTCTTCAATCTGTTAACGTACAAATAATTCAAAATAAGAATTCATTTTTAAAATATTTACAAATCTATTTGGAAAATATTATTACATACCTTTGTGTCATCTCAGCTTCAGCAGCACGATCTGTTCTATCTTGTTCCTCAAAGCAAACCAATCTCCGTTCCAATTCGTGTTTTTCTCTCAACACTATTGTCCGCTCCTCGTGCTCGTTTTCGAGTTGAGCCTCCAGCGATTTGACCTTCTTGTGAGCATTGCCCCTCACATCTTCAAGCTCTTCATCTCTCTGCTGCATTTCTTTGCGCATCTCCTTGCGCTGCTGCTCAATACTCATCTCGAGTCTGAGTTTCGCTTGCTCCAACAATTGCACCTGTCCTGCCAAGTCATCCAACTCCTCCTCCTGGTCCTTGCACTTCTTTTCAAGCTCGTGTTTCGCTTTCTTCAACTGAGCAACCTCTTCTTCTGTTTTCCCTCCAAAAGTAAGCTCCTCCAGTTCTTGAGTCAAAGTGTGAAGTCTCTCTTCTTTCAATTCTATCTCCAACCGAGCATCCTGTAACAAAGAGATCCAATCAATTTTATTCTCAGAATAAATTCATTTACCAAGGCATTAATTAAACTCACACTTAAATTTTGTTCAACAGTGAATTTTTCAGCGATGGCGATCTCCTTTTCTCTTGCGAGCCTCTCTCTTTGTGCCTTTTCCTGCCTCAGATCGTCCATCAAATTCTGAGTCTCGGAGTCGAACCTAAATCACAATTTCGATCGAGTTAGTTGCTGATTTCCCAGAAGTGCAGGTCTTGAGTTAGGATCAACTTGTACGATAATATAATTTGTTTTATGTTGGCACAGTCGCGTTGGTTGCCGGTCTGGCAACAAGCCAAACACTTGTTGAAGCTTAATGAAATGAGAATAGTAGCGAATGTGACCGGCAATGTCGAAAATTTCGAAAGCAAGGGATTAGATTCATCTGAAAGATAAATAGGAAAGTTATTAAATCTTGATTGAAGTCTTACTTGCGCTGTTTTTTCTCGAGCAGATTATTCCTCGCCGTCTGCTCTTCCAGGAGAAGCCTAAGGTCGTGCATCTCCCCATTCAGTTTTTGAACCCGGCGCTTCCACTGACCGACTACTTGACGTTGCTCCTCCACTTCCTCGTAGGCATCAGACAACTGCAATGTGAATCAACGAACTCTTTTAACTGGACTCAATTAACCGCGCCCGTATAGAGACCTACACCGTTATTCCAGTAACTAGTACATTAAATAAACGCAGTCTCTCCGAACTACGAAATTAACCCTAGTCTATATTAGCTTTCCAGCGACCTTTTAAATAAATCATGTGCTGACTCAGTCTCTTGTTTTCTAGCTTACTAGACTAAGATAGCTTTAGATTCTATTCTTGTACCTTCCTTATATTTACCTTTTTCTCTAATTGTTTCTTGAGGCCAACCAACTGTTCAAGGTCATCTTCGTGCTGCTGAGCCATCTTCCTTTTGAAGAATTCCAGCTCTCGCATAGCATGTTCGTACCTTTGCTTGTAAACACCACCATCTTCTCCATCTTCACCGTCGGAGGCAATTCCATTCAGATCAGCTGCTCGGGCATAAAGAAGTTCCATTTCTAATCGCTCGGTTGCCTGTTGAAGATTTTTATTCGACTCAGTAACATCTTGGAGTTCTCGTTCCAACCGAAGTCGCTCAGATGTTTCAGCATCTATTCTTTCTGCGGCCAAGGTTGATGTGGAATGCTCTTCAGCGAAATCTGCTGACATTTCACTCAGCTGTAACAGAAAAGGATTTATTTTTTAGTTCTAGGATCAAATCACTAATTATTTTGAATTTATTAACTTTTTTAAAATTTTAGACCAAATAAATTTTTGACGTTATTGCTACCCTCCTTTGAAACTAAGAACGATGATTTTGTGTCATATTAAATATATAGACTTGGTTTTGTTTTGAACTTAGGTCTAATCTAAACAAAACCAAGTCAAGTCTAAACCAACCAAGTCAAAAAAGTTAAATCTAAACAAAACCAATATTTTGAATTTATTTTTAATATGAATTATTTGAATTATTTTGAATTAATATAATTAATTTGAATTATTTAAAATTTGGACTTTAGAATCTTGGACTTTTTTGGACTTTTTTCACTTTATATTCTGACCTCTCCATTACACTCGGAAAGTGTATCTTCTGAAAGCCTGGAAGCCGATCTCGAGGGACTCCTACCAACACTATTCGATCTACTGTAGTACTGAAATCCCTTGATCATTATATTGGTAGCACTACGACTTTTCAACAGATCCCTATTTTTATAATCAACCATCTCATTAGACTCATTTCTATGACCAATCCTCTTCCACTCATCCATGATATGATCCGTTCTCTGAAGAAACTGAGAGATCCTCGAAGTGAGAAAATTGGAAGCAGTCTCGGCTTCAAGATGAGATGCAGTGGGTTTGAATGACTGCCTGACTTTCTGCTTTTGCATACCCAATACAAAATTCAAACTAGCATCAAACACCACCGGCGCTTGTTCTTTACTCGAAAACTCCTCAAGGTCGAGTCCAGAGGCGGGACTCTCCTGAGGAAAAATCCTTCTTGGAGTCGGAGATTTGACAAAATTAGATCCTGCTGAGCCTAGAGAAGAGCAGGATCTCGGTGATCTAGTCAGGGATGAATTGGATCCATAGAAACTTCTCGTACTTCCCGTCCAACTCCTACAACTTGACAAACTCGGTGAAGGGCTTCTACTCAGAATTCTTGTCGAGGAAGTGGGTCTGATAACTGCAATCTTGCTCAGAGGTTTTGTCTGAAAGTGATTAGGGGGAAGAGGTGGTCTCCGGAAGAGACTTGCATTCGAATGAGTTTCCAAGTGATGATTTCCAAGTTTTGGAGTGATGATTGGCCTCACATCTTTCCCATCAAGTGGGGTTTTAGACTCGTCACCGGATGCAGAAGGGCCTGGCATCCCTGCCATCAAAGTTGTAGACGTCAGAGGCATTGTGAGCAGGTGGTTTCAAACTAGAAGATAATCAGTAGATGGCCAATCTTCAAAAGTCAATTTGAAGAGTTCTACTTTGATGAATCTGGATCTTATGATAGTTGACATTTTCAAAACTCCCTGGTGGGGAAATCCTTCAGGATGTTGGGATCTCTTCTGTTTATCGATCCTCTTGTATCAGATCCTGTTAGGGCACTGAAAGCACTTCTGGTTAAAAAATACAGAACAAAAAATATCTACAAGTGAAAATTTGAAACTGTTTGTATCCTTGATTTCAAAAATTCAAGCAAAACTGAAATATTCCATCATTTATTTTTCTGAACAAGTTTGGAGGTCGTTCGTTTTTGATTTGGCATTCCCGAGGGATGTGTTATCGAAGGCTCATGATTGGCACTTCCCGATTGTATAATCGATGATGACCGGATCGAGGAAGAGCCAAGATACGACTGCTTCGTCGGCCACCCGGTTTGTCCGGAGGTGTGACGCTCGTGGAGGAGGTGGTCACCTCCGAGTTATTCTGAGAAGAAGCGGACGGGTTTGGCCAAAGGCCAAGTCCTCTTCCCAATGAAAAAAAAAAAGAGCGAGAAAGGGAAGGAGGACACCGTCGGGAGCGAAGCGATAATCACCGTTGAGCACGATGGAAACAAAACATACGAGAGTGATCAATCATGATTCAATTTTTCAGGTAAAAGCAGGGTGTCTACACTGTCAAAAAAAAGTCTTGTTTCAAGCCAAAAATTGGACTTAATTCAAGCTGTAACACTTTTAAGACCAGAGAAAGAAGGATAGACTTATGCACTATACTTGGAGACAGAGTACACCGAAAACAAGCTGAAAGAGTGTCTTATAAAGTGTTTCTTATAAAGAATGTCTTATAAAGAGTCTTATAAGAGTGCCTTATAAACTAGACTTTTTTTTCCTGTGTAGTGTTTCTCCTTTAAAAAAATCCAGGAATTTTCCAGGTTCTTCAGGTAAAAAATAAATTTTTCCAGGGATCATTTTTTTAATATTACCATAAACTTTCAAGAAAAAAATCTTTTTTTCTTGAATCTGTACGATAGAAATAATTTACACATCTATAAATGAACCATATAAAATGTTTATTGTGCGATTTTATGAAATTCTTGAGTTTAACTAACTGCACTTATCTGTATAAGCTCAAAAAACTATTTTTTAAGGAAATACTCTCGAAGAAGAAGAATTTAGCGGTTTTCTACTAAGTCGTTTACAATTGCTTTAGTAAGCGCTTTTATCAATCTTTAATACAAAAATTACTATTTTAAGTGAAAAACTATAAATTTATTTATAGTTTATTTATTTTTTTATTAAAAACTAAATTAAGAATTAGCGGTTTTCTACTAAGTCGTTTACAATTGCTTTAGTAAGCGCTTTTATCAATCTTTAATACAAAAATTACTATT
>JBAGKK010004021.1:0-12487 GCA_037177015.1 Euceroptres primus | reverse complement strand
TATATATATATATATATATATATATATCAAGGATTATTAATAACGATTACAAGAAATTTAACAAAAATTGAAAAAATTGAAAATGTGAAAGTTGTGTTTTACGAATTACAAAAATCTGCTGATTATTACAAATTGTAAGTGCTTTCAATTTTGCTAAACCATGTTTTCAATGTTTTTAATCATTCATGCATCAGATACCCAAGTTTGAAAAACATCGTTGAGGTAAATTAAAAGTTTATCTAAAATTGCATAAAAACTTTATCACCTAAAAATCAGATGATTAAGTTAAGTCTGAAAAGCTCGTAAATTAGTTACAGTTACACAAAAAAACCAGGACGTCAACTTTACTAGCACTAATTTTTAAAAATTGTTTGATTTGATTCGTTACCAGAAGGCAGTGCTGAACTTTGTTCCCATTTCTCTATTCAGGGTGACTTTTTGTCCATTTGAATTTTCGCAGGCTATAGGTAAACAAATTACCGCTAAATAAATTCAGGTCGCTCTCGTTCGAGCTGTTGGACAAAAGGAGCAAAACTCGTGAAAAACACTTCCCGTCTCCGAAAAATTGCGTCCGGGAACCAGTCTATTTTTTCCCCCGTTTCGGTTCATTTATGTCCGCAAAACCTCCACACGAAATGAAGCCTTGTTTCCCGTTCCCCGATATACACAATTGGGCAACCTATATCGATGTTACCATTTGGCGTTTCAGCCCAGAGGGAAGTGCACACGCCCACAGTTTTACCACAAAAGATATCCGCTGTAACAAAACGGTAGCCGTTCAAAATCAATCCAACTATATATATATAACAGCAAATTACACGTTGTGGATGAATTTTCAGCATCCCTCCACTTTTGCAGTTCGAACCAAGTCCACTTTACCGTACGGCGGTGTGAGATTGAAAAATTTGTTTTTCTCCGCTAGACTCGTCCATTTCATTCAATTTTCGCTCGTCACAAGAGACAAAAATATTAATGGATGACCTCCATTTCCCTCCTGCCTTAACCTCTCATCCTCCCATACTACACTCCTCTTCAGCTTCGTTTCCACTCTATGCAATGTGTTTTTTGTACACGACTAAAAATAAATTGCGGTCGAAGAATTAGAAACTAATGGCTCTTTGCTCAGTTTTTCCATCAAAATCAAACTATAGATTGTTCCCATGCCGCTTTGACGTAAATTGGAAACATTTTGTTTGATTTAAAGAACGTTTCATATTTAGAGAGAAAATAACACACAAGGGAAAATGGCCTGTACGAATAATAAAAAGCGCAAAGTTCCATTACTGAAATGAAATAACTTTAAAAGTTTGGTAAACAATTGCTTAAACCTTTAAAATGAGATTTTCACTTTCCGACGTAGCACTTAATATTCCATTCATATTCTCGGAATATTTCATTGTGACATTGGGAATATTCCCTAGGAACATTACAGCAACGTCCCAGGAATAGCATAATGTCCGACCTTTGGAATATTTCAATGGAGTGTTGAGGAAATATTTTTTAGAAATGTTTTAAAAATGATTCGCCCTGAAACCTCAAATATATCTACGGAATATTGCCGGAATATTATTTAGAATGTGTCTTAAATGTTTCAATTGAATATTCCCGAAACATTGCAATGAAAGTAAATAAAAGTTTTTTTTTAATATTCCAAATCGCTCGGTTTGGAATATTTTGACGAGTACGCTTATTCGCCCGTATGATATTGAATCATAAAAATCGATCAAGTCTTTTTTGCTTTATTTTATCTACAACATACACAATACACATACAATATTATTATTACAAATTTCTTCCATATCGGATGGTAATGATGGAAACTTATTTTTACATTGATGTGTTCGTCACTTTTTCTACAAATTATTATCCGTCGAACATAAGCACTAAAATTATTTGGTATATTATACCAAATCCCTAGAAAAAAATTTGGTATATTATACCAGATCCCTAGAAAACTATTTTACATTGTTACAATACCGGGAATTAGTTTAAATATTACGTTTTTGACCATTTTTTGTACAGAGGCATAGAGAATGATACAAAGGTAGATTATTATATTTAAATAAAAATATTTCGAAAATTTTCTGATTCATCACTAAATTGATCATTTTTGGCGAGTACATCAACAAATAGCTGCAAATAGCTCAGAAAATTACTTCTTCAATTTAAAAAATCCTCTGTACATAATCTGTACATAATCCTGATGTACATAAAATCAATTTCGATCTTTTGGCAGCTTCAGAAATTTCGCAATTTTAAAAATATTCCTGTAAAAAAGTAACTATTTTATTTTATTTTAGAAATATTACCAGGATTATATGGGTGAAAATCAAAAAGTTGGAATTTTTTGATTTTATACTTAAAAGAAAAACAGTAGTTTCAAGCCACACAAAACCTTTTTTTTCTGTTCATATTAATTACATTAAGTGTAAAAATAATTATAAGCGAGATGAAGAAGTGAAGATGAAGAAGTCTTATTTTCTATTCAAAATTTTTAAACTTAGTGACAAACTTTCGATTTCGACGATTTACAATATTTTTTAAGTTCAAATAACAATTAGATCTTCTTTTAGAGTCTGATGTAACGTTATTCTTTCATAAAAATATTCTAATTAAAGTAAAATATTGCTTTAAGATTATTAAAAACTATTCTAAACTTAAAAGTAATCTAAATATCCATATTATTTATTTTTGCAACTAACTTTACTGATTGTAAATACCTATTGTGTGACCGGATGACAAATTTAACCATTAAAATCTTAAATTAATAATAATAATTTAATAGAATAATTTAAAAGAACAACTTTTTTCTGAAATAACCTATTAATTAAGTTTTTTAGAGGTAAGAAGTACATATTTTCATTAATATTTCCTTCATAGACTTACCTCCAAAATGTGCTTCATTTAACCATAAACCCGTGTGACCGGATGTCACCGAATTGATGTACGCACTGTTTAGGGTTTTCAAGTTCGTTATTTGCCTTACATAACGTCACTTTATGACTACTTATGTGTAATTCAATTTTGACATAACTAATGATTTTCTATTGTTGATTAATTCAGAGGGAAAAATTAAACTCCTTCATCATAAAAATAATAAAAACTGTTTTGTGACCGGATGACATAAAAATTCAGGGACATTTAAAAAGTGATTATTACTTTGCAATTATGATTAGGAACAAAATATGAACTTTATTTTCTAATTCTGCAATCAACTCCAGGGTACATATGCATTGATAAGTAGGTATAGAATTTTCTGTAAAAAGATATAACGCTACAAATCTGAAAAAATGTAAGAGGGGACATGGGACCCGATGACATTTACTCATATTTAATCGAATTTATTTTGATACAGAATAAAGCAAAAATAATTGTCACATAAGATGTTGCAGATAAAAACACGCTTAATAAAACCGTGTAATTATAGTAATTATTTCTTCATATATAAGCGAATAATATTCTAAGGACATGATACTGCCAACTTTTTGATTTCTTCCCATATATTGTTTGAAGGAAACTCTAAAAGATTGTACATGAGAGAATTATATTATTAAATTAAATTGAACAATGAATATTATTTAAAGTTATAGTAGTATTTTATCAAAACTGAAACTTCAAAGTTATTGCGATTTGAAATATTATTACTCTTTTTTACCTGTTTCGTTCGAAATAATTCTATAGGGAGTAGAAATAACATCCTCATTCTCCTTAAATTCTCACTAAACTTCTCCTTGAGCTCATTTGAGGTCAAAATTAAAAACGTCATTTTATATTTTCGAATCACATCCAAACTTAACAATCTTTCTTTTGGAAAATTCCTCTAGTTTGAAAGTGTTTCTGTAAAAATTACTATTCGCCTTAATTTTGAACACATTTTACAATACAGAAATAATAACTTAAAAGTAACTACATATTTCAAAATAAAAAATACCGAAATAATAAAAAATGCACATTTTTTAATTAAAATGAAGAAAGTGTGGCTTACCTGAAAAAATAACGTAAACGATGTTCCTATTTATTACAGTTATTCCTTAATATTTTAGAGGTATGTAAAAATATTTTAGAGGTATTCAACCTCTAAAAGATTTGTTTAAATGATAGTGAGACTCGCAAGATGTGTCCAACCTTCAAAAGTTCCTCGAGAACATTAATCTTCATTTTTCCATTCCATAATTTCTACCATTTTCTGCAACTTTATTACTATATTAAATTTCTGTACATTAGAAAAAACACTGTTTCTTTCGAACAACGAAATATAAAGTTCAATAAAGTTTTAGTAGCAATTTGTGATATCTATGAAAAAATACTGAAGTGAGTCATGAGCTAACATCGTTTTTTTTTTAGAAATAAGAACTTTAAATTACTCTAATGGCTCCCTCAATCGTCTTCTGTCTTAGTAACTTTATCAATTTTCCAAGTTTCTCAGAAATTGCCAGAGGTTGTTTTTCACGGATATACAGAAAAAAATAAACAGAATAGGAATAGTCATCGCATAAATTAAGAGTTCTGGCGAGTCACATTTTTTTAAATAAAAATAAAAAATGTTCAGAATTGCGTTTGATATTTATTATTTCAGAATAGTTCCTTTTGAGTCGCTATTCAGCATAGTGAACAGAATATTATTCTTTATATAATTTATTCTTTATTCTTAATTACAGGAGAGAGGGTACAACTCCTCTCCATATTATGTTTTCAAAATTAAACTGAATGGTAATTTTTTACAGTCAAGTTTGAGTGATTCGAAAATACCTATGAGTTTTTTAAATTCGACATCAAATGATCTCAAGGAGAAAAGATTTTATTTCTGGTGTCTCTACGCGCAGAAAAATGGAGTGTCAAACTGACACTCTCTAGATTTAACTATGGAATAGCCCTCTAAGATAATCAACTTGAATATCTGAATATTCAAGTTGAACATGTACACGGAAAGAAATAGTTGGCTGTAGCAACAAAGAATTCTTGGTTGGTTTAGTATTTGCTGTCGCAACAAAGAAAGTTAGTTACTGTTACAAAGATACTCTACCAACACCCGGTTTGTAACTGCAACAAAGAATGCTCTTGGTAAAATCTAACCACGAATTCTTGATTGTTACAACCAACTAGTTTGTTGCTACAGCCAACTATTTTTTTCCGTGTAGATAATCGGTTTGACACTCTAGATAGTTAGACTGAATATATTTGAAGTTCAACTATAGGACACCCCTCCGGAGTGTCAGTTTGACCCTCCATTTTTCCCCGTTAAGACTATTTTGAAGTAAAAAGGTATAAATTAGCAACCGGTAATACAACTGTAAAATTTTATTACATTTTATCACACATTTAAAAAAATATTACATTTTCAAATATTATTACATTTTTCATTCTTTTTTATTTCATTACATTTCAAAAAATGTTCAATTTATTTCAATGATTTTCCTGATGTAAGCCCTTCTAGTGTTTTCTTCAAACAATATATCATCCTGGTAATATTTCTAGCATAAAATTAAATAACTACTTTTTTACAAAAATACTTTCAAAATTGAGAAATTTCTGAAGCTTGCAAATGATACAATAGATGTTATGTACATCAGAGGATTTTGTAAAATTGAAGAAGTAATTTCCTGAGTTTCTAGGAGTTCAGGTACTCTGCTAACCTTTTGTAATCGGAGGATGGTGAATTTAGTGATGAATAGGAAAATTTTAGAAATTTTTTTGTTTAAATATAATAGTCTACCTTTGTATAATTGTCTATGTCACTGTACAAAAAATCGCTAAAAACGTAATTTATAAGCTAATGCTCGGTATTGTAATAATGTAAAGTATTTTCTATGAATTTGTATATAATATATAATTTGTATATAATATATAATACACGTTTATCTTAGTGCTTATGATCGAGGGTTATTAATAATTTGAAATAACCGTTTGTTATATATAATAATATTGAATGTGTATTGCGTATTGTGTATGTAAATATGTGTATATGTATGTAATGTGTATGTGTAAGTAAATAAAATAAATCAAAAAATACTCGATCGATTTCTATGATTTAATCTCGTACGAGCGAATAAGCGTACTGGTCAAAATATTCCAAACAGAGCGATTTGGAATATTAAAAAAAATTCATTTACTTTCTTTGCAATGTTTTGGGAATATACCATTGAAACATTTCAGACACATTCTAAATAACATTCCGACAATATTCCTCAAAGATATTTGAGGTTACAGGGTGAATACTTTTAAAACATTTCTGAAGAATATTTCCTCAACATTCCATTGAAATATTCCAAAGGTCGGACATTATGTTATTCTTGAAATATTGATGTACTGTTTCTTTGGAATATTCCAAAAGTCTCAGGGGAATATTCCGGGAATGTGAATGCAATATTTTGTGTTATGTGGGTAGACTTTAAAAATCTTTGTTAATTAAATTTAGAAGTAGGTCTCTGTCTAATTAAGAACGGACAATTACAAAGTTTAAAGGGACTTATCTTAATGATAAAAAAATACATAACATATTTCTTAATAATAAAAAAACTATACCGGATAAGTAAAGTTGCAGAAAGAACCGTTATTTTTGAGAATGTAAATATAAGTAAAGAGAACATTTTACAAATGCCATTGAGTGTTTCTAAAGAAGCGAAATTTAATATCATGTCCATTCTGCTTCCATCGTATCTCTTTTTCTAGTCGCAGGACCTTGTGGTGTGTACTGTATTATTTTCTATTATAAGAATACATTGGAACGAATAGGCATTTATTGGGTCGTTTCAATAATAAGTGAATCGAATGACCAGCCATCGGCTTCTGTATTCAGGGTGTGCTTTATACGAAACAACGGATTAGGCGACGAAAATCTCTAGATCCTCTCGTGCCTAACCCATAATCGGTTCGAAAGCCTCCCGCTGGGAGTTTTGCCAAACTTGTCAAGAATTTACTGAAATCCTTGCGAACAATAAGCGCAAAACAGCCACCCGCTGCATCAAGACGCGGTGGAAGAAACACCTTGTATTCCACAAATCTTATATTCTTCTCTCGAGTGCCTCTCAGGGTCGAAGTGAAAACTACAAGGGCCCTTGTCTTTTCTTCAGACTCCAGAATTTGAGTTTAAAATAAGAAAAAAAAGAGGACCATGTTAACCTAAATTCGAAGGAAAGGGTATATATTTTCAAGGATTCAGAATGATATATTTTTCACAATATTTATTTTTTATTTCTATACTTGTATTTGTATAAATACAAAAAATGCTTTTAGTGTTTAGAAAAGATTATAAAGATGATTTAAACAATAATTTTGAACAATCATTAATAGAATTAAATATGATTTTTTGTCTGACTTTGTTGGATAACAAGTCACAGAAATTCTGGATTGCATCAAACGATTTCAACTGATTTCAGGTGATAATTGATTTCATACAAATATAAGTAATGATTTGATTTCATACAAATATAAGTAAAGGGATTTTAGGGATTACAAAAAGTTACAAAGGATTTTATGGATTACAAAAATATACTAGGAATTACAGAAGATTTGAGGTATCAGAAACTATTGTCAAGGAGCTTAAAGATAAAAAATTCAGGAATTAGAAAGGAGAACAAAATTAAAAGAAATTTCCAAATATTGCAAAAGCTGTTACGAAAGGAATAACACGGGAGTTTGAGAGGATCTCAAAGGACAACCAAGAATTTCAAGGGATTTCGTACGATTATAAAGGACTCCAACCAACGTAAAAATAACTTTCTTTTTAGTTGCTCTTCCACTAGAACCGAAAATTAATACTTCATTTTTTAATTTAAATTACGAATTCAGAAGCTTTTATTTGATTCTATCGAAGAACGAGAATTAGAAATTATTATTACTGCCATTAAAATATTCAGAAAACTTTTTATAGATAAATTTTTTCTGGCGTGTAGTAGAAATAATTAATTGTATGATTTTTTTGAAAAGTACTGTATTGGTACTTAACTTTGTATTGGTACTTCACTGTTTTCTTGAAAATTGCTTATCTTGAATTATTGCTTGGGGGGATTAAGTTTGGTAATCTCGACCCAGGTTTAAGAATGCAATTCAGTAGCGTTTGTGGCTCAAGGAGGAAAATTGGAGCGGATTTTCACCGCTCTGAATGGCACAATCGCTCGGTTTCTCTGCTCATCGACCAAATTAGGCCTATCTGTCCCCGATCGGTGCAGCTGCAAGCTCACAGGATTTCTGGAGTATGCCGCGTGCCTTCAATAGGAGAGAATAGTACGGTCTGTGGCAGATTTGCAAACAGTTTTCCGAAATGCGTCCGATGCTCTTTTTCGGTTTCTGGCTATTGTCGGCGGGTGATCGCCGAATTTGGTTTCTAGATCGCATCAAGATCAACTTATGGAAAGTGTCAATGGCGGATTATAAGAGATCTCACCAACAAGCTGACCATGGCTTCAATTTCTTACAAGAACTTTAACAAAAGTTTTCAATTTTTTCCTACATCAATATTATTATGAACAGTAAAACCATTTTTACTTGAAAACAAACCTTTTGTCTTACCAATTCAATTTATCTCAAAATCGAATCAATACTGATGAATAGTATGATTTTTTTAAAGTGGTGCTCAAAGATTCGTTTGGGTCCTTTATACTGTTTCTTGTAAGTGTAATCATTCTTATAGTTCATACTGTTCGTTTACTATTTATTTACCGGGTACAAAATAAGTGGAAAAAATTATTACGATTCTATAAAAATTCACCTTTAAAATGAGCCCAAGAATGTTAAAAAATATTTACTATTTTAGATGTTATTTAAAATTGAAGAAAACATCTGCATTATAGAAAATTTGAACTATTTTTGTAATATCTCCTTAAAAAGGAGATATTACATGTAATATCTCCACTTCACCGTGAGCTTATTTTTCGTAGAATTTTGATTTTGAGCCAAGTTTTTAAAATTTATCTACTATATTATTAAAATGGGATCTTATGCAATCACCGAGAATAGGTGATGCCTCAATTATGATCAATAGTGGAGATAAATTCATGAAAAGTTATAGACAATACAAAGGCAAAACTTATTTCCGGTAGAAATAGCAATTTTATACAGATGTAAATAAACTACTTGTATGGAATTGCTGTAGGCTGTCACATCAAACACGATTGTGGTTATCGGCTAGCTGATGTACGTTTGCAATGAACAATAATGCCATTTCCTTCGAATATACAGTAAATACGTTACAGATTTGAACTGTGGGTTTCAATAATCATGTGTACTTAATCATGCTTATCAATTCGCTGAACTCGATAATAATTAATCTCTACTACTATTTATTGTGGCAAATAATCGGGTGTACGATTCTACCAATTGAATAACATCCCCTAGAATAAGTAAAATAATACACTCTTAAAAAGTTTCAACTTTATCTTAAAAGTTTGTCTCTACTTATGTATCAGAGAGCTTGGCTTTAGAACACGAGATATTTTAGGTCTCGAAAAATCGTTTCCTTTCTCTCCAATAATCTGAGAGTTAATCTTGCTCGTGGTGATTTTTGGAAAAGCTTTTAAAGTCTGAGAACAAATCAGATGACAAGTTACGTTTAACTGGATCCCATCGGACCCTGATAATATCGGAGAGTCGATAAGTTGCGACTAGATATTTTATCTTGTACCTACGTTGAGTAAGGTCATAAGTGGCTTTGACTAATTGCCTTTTTTTCTAAAGAGATAAGTGCCTTTGGTTTTTACTTTTGGGTTCGCTTCCTAAAATTTGCGATGGATGATCTGATTTGCAAATTCAATAATTATAAATTGTAAAATTACAATTCTTAACGAAAAGGACATAAGGAAATATAGATAGGTCTCTAGAAAAGTATACACAGTCGTAACTAGTAAGAAGTGATTTTTTGAAATTGAAAAATATAAATGGAACTGAAACGAAATGTTTCAAAACAAAAAAATTTCATGAAAACATTATTCCTTTGAAAATGAAAAGAATAAGAGGCAAGCGAAACTCTTTAAATCTCGTGTATAGACCCATAAAATCCTTTGAAATCTATTTATAATATATCTTGAAATCTAAAGTATTTTTAAATGAAATTCAATGAAATCTCTGAATTCCTTTGTAATTCCGTTAATACCTGACGAATTTTTTTTAGACCCTAAAATCTTAGTAATGTTCCATACAATTTTGTGAAGTACCATCAAACGGGACAACTTCGGCCATTTGGGGTAATTTCGGACAGTCCTAGATTCATCGCTTAATTTAATCAAAGCAGTTTTAATTAGGATCTGGAACCAGTTAAGGCTTAGACTGATTCCATATTCTAGTTGGAACCGTCTTGAGTAATTTAAAGTATCAATTTAGGGCTGTCCGAATTTATCCCACGTGTCCGAAGTTACCCCGTTTGACGGTACGTTATAAACCAAAAAAATCTTTGAAATCATCTATTGAATAAAATTCTGAAAAATACTTTATAATCTATAAAATCTTGAGAAATCCTGTTATATCCAGCAAAATTCCATGCAATTTAATGAAATTATATAAAGTTCAATAAAATCCAGTGATATATTTCAAGAAGCGACATCCAATGAAACACAGTGAAATCTCATCAGATACTTTGTAGTCTGTAAACTCTCTTAGAATGCTGTAAACTCTATTGAATAAAATAATATCCTACGAAACACAGTGAAATCCTATGTAATTATTTTAGTCCTTGTAATCCATGAAAAGCAGAAAGACATATAAAATTTTCAGCCCCCTAAACGCCTTGGATCTCACCCTTTTTCCACTCCTAATACTTAAAAAATTCCTGGAAACTACTAAAAATTCAACACCATGAATTTTTCGATGCAACTTAGTTTTAATTGACACGAGGAAAGCCGTATAAAATTTTAAGCCCCCTAAACGCCTCGGATCTCACCCTATATACACCCCTAATACTTAAAAAATTCCTGGAATCTACTCAAAATTCAAAGCCACGAATTTTTCGATGCAAAGTATTTTCAGGTGACAAGAAGAAAACCATATAAGATTTTCATTCCCCTAGAACTTTCGGATCTCACCCATTTTTAAAAAATTCCTGGAAACTACCCAAAATTTGAAACCACGAACTTTTCGATTCAAAGTGGTTTCAATTTAAAAAGAAACGGTAATTTAAAATTTTCATCCCTGTAGAACTTTGGGACAAATGGTGCAGAAGGGTAAAAATTTGATATGGCGTTCTTCTTCTCAACTGAATACTTTTGGCCAAGAATTTTTAAAGCATTAGGGTTGGAAAAGGTGTGAGATCCGAGGCGTTTTGGGGGATTTGGGGGAAACAGGAAGTTTATCTGGTCTTTTCGTTTTAAATTGAAACTACTCTGCATTGAAAAATTCGTGGTCCCGAATTTTGGTTGGCTTCTTTGAATTTTTTAAATATTGGGGGTGAGATCCGAGACGTTTAAGGGACTGAAAATTTTATATGGCTTTCTTCTGGTCAATTGAAACTACTTTGCAACGAAAAATGCGTGGTTTCGAATTTTGGGTATTTTCCAGGTATTTTTCTAGTATTAAGGCTGGAGACGAGATGAGTTCCGAGGGATCTAGAGGGACGAAACTTTCAGAAATACTTTATTTCATTGAAATTGACCATTCTCCGTCGTCAATGTTTTGGTCTCTTGTTTTTTCCAAATCGTGTTTTCGATACTTCGATTTTTTTTAATCGTTGCATTGCAAACTGCAGTTACGTTGGAAAAAGTAAACCTACAAAAACAAATTTCAACTAAAGTTGATCACCATGAAGTGTTGGAGTGATGAAAGTGTCTTCTTTCTCTTGACTGATTATTTCAGGCTCAACGCTTCAGTTGATGTTGAGAACCACTGAGCCTGCACATCTAGAGCGCAAATTACCTTTGCAACCCACAGAATAGAGTTTCTCGTCGCTGTCGCTCTCATTGGGAAACACATTTATACATTACCCTCTGGTTCTCTTCTCTCGCCTCACCCCTTTGGCTGTGTCTCCTTTGCTCCTCCTCCACCTCCACCACTTTGCTTCTCCACGGTACTCCAGCTTAATTAACTGTGTATACACTGCAGCCAACTCCTACCGTTGTCTTGCTCCCGCCAATTGGAGTCAAGTTTCGAGTCTCCTGCTTTCGTCAACACGTGTTTCTCAACATGCACGTGTATACGAGAATTGTACAGATATAGTGGCATGGTATTATAGACGTGCACAGGCGCACATAAACCTATACGCATACCGGGATATACCCGCTTAATTCTCGCGGCATGATTTCATCAAGTCAACCGTCTCGTGTACCTGTAGCACGAAGCAGGAATGAACAGCAACTCGTCAATTTAGGAGGGCCGCTTCTCTTCCTCTACTTCAAGTACCGAAGATTATTATCGTTATCAGGCACCATGCTAATCCGCCATGTAGTGGTGTCTGTGATCATACTATCTAAATTTGAATTAGTTAAATGCTAATTAGGGTGGGCCGAAAAAATTTTTTTTTAGTTTTTCGATCAGGATAGGAAACATCTTATTATATATATATATA
>JBAGKK010004010.1:0-12487 GCA_037177015.1 Euceroptres primus | reverse complement strand
TAACCTGTCCCCAAGTACAGATTCACAAACTAAAATTGCGAAATAATGACAGCAAAATTTTATAAATGATTGATACTGATACGAGTCATTTGTATAAAGTTGAGAAATCTAAAAATTATGAATAAGGATAAATATTTTAGATTTGATGTCTATAAAGATGTCTATAAATGTTTAGAAGTCTGTCCCTGAAGTTTCATGTCCACTCGGTAGCCTTCATATTTTAGGTTAGAATTCGGAAAAAATCACTTTAAAAATCTAAAAAAATCAAGAACTTATTACTTTTAGTCTTACGCAAGTGCTCGTATAAGCAAAAACATGGTTATTGTTTGCAACTTCACAAAATTTCTACAATTTATGTACCGTACGATTTATAACAATGTCCACTCGGTAACCCATTTTTAAAAAGTATTAATTAACCCTTTAACGGCCAGTGGGACAAATACGTCCCACCAACTTTGAAAAATCACACATTTCATAAAATTTAACATATTGATATCGCTAAGGCCTCATTTTAAAGTGGAAGGATGAACCTAATTACGTAACATTTGGTGAATATAAGGGTTGCATCCCTTTAGTAAAATACCTTGTCAAAAAGTGCAAAAATTGCGAAAAAATGAAAAAACGAGTCTAACTTTTAGGGAACATTTTTTTCTATTTAAATTTCATGTATTTATTTTGAAATGATTTCAAAAAACTTGTGAAAAGAAGGTGCGGAAGAAAGTACTACACCCAACAGTAATAATATGCCAAAAACCACACCTAACTGTGGTAATACTTCTGAAAGTAGACTTTTATTCATTTTCAGTTATGCCGTCAAAAGTAAAATGATACATAAGTGACATTGTCGCTTAAGTCGACTTTTCCATTGCTAGGTTTAAGAGAATAACCCTAAAGCACAAAGTCATTTACGTATCTTTTTTACTTTGGACGGCAGAGTTCATGTACTTATTTTGAAAGGACATTAAAATTATGTGTACGAAATGTCAGCAAGAAACTACCCTTAACAGTAATAATATGTCAAAAATCAGACCTAACAATGGTAATACTACCACAAACAGACTTGTATTCATTTTCAGTTCATGTACTTATTCTGAAAGTGCATCAAAATTCAAAAAAGACTACCCACAAAAGTAATAATATGCTAAAAACACGCCTATCAAGCTTTTAAATAAATACATGTTTTTTATAATATAGGGGTGGCTTATAAGAGGTTTAAAGGTCCGTAAGGTCCGTAAACATACCTATATGTATCGGAGTACTTATTCTTCAATTTAGAACAAGATGAAATAACAAGAAATGGGATTATAATTTTTAAATGATTAGAAGTGCTGTTTTCTTAATTCAGGGGTGGTTTTTAAAGAGTGGTAATGGTTTATGTTTTATCAAATGAGGTTTATTTTGAAGAGCTAATATGTCTACATTTTCAGGAGTATATTTTCTTCAATTCACTTCATGATAAAATAACTGGAAATTAAACTCAAATGTTTTACATTTTAGGTATCATTTTTCTAAATTAAAGAGGGTTCACAAGGGTTGTAATGATTTGAAATTGTCTTGCAGCATACCTACGTGTAAAATACTTATTCTCCAAATTAGAGCAGCATAAAATAACAAGAAATGAGATTATAATTTTTAAAACATTAGAGGTGCTTATTTCTCAATTCAAAGATGATTTATAAGGTTTGTATTGGTTTCAAAGTTTTTAAAAATATATCCACATGTGCTGTATTATGTTTTCTTCAATTTACTTGATGATAAAATAACTGTAAGTGGAATTTTAATTTTTTAGATTTCAGAGGCCTTTTTTCTAAATTTAGGAGTGGTTTATAAGGGTAATAATGATCGGTAAGTATCTTACATGTACTGAAGTACTTATTCCTCAATTTTGAGTAGGATAAAATAACAATAAAATAACAAGAAAAATAACAAGAAATGAGATTATAATTTAAAAATTTTTAAAAGTGCTTTTTTCTCAAGTCCGGGATGGTTTATAAGTGTAGTAATGGTTTCAAAGTTTTTTAAAACATTTGTTTGGAAGTTTTTTTACAATATGTCTTCATTCTCTGGAGTATGTTTTTTTCAATTCATGATAAAATAACTGGCAATTAAATTTTAATTTTTTACGTTCTGGGATACCTTTTTCTAAAATTAGGTTGGTTTGGAATAAAAACATTGGTTTGGAAGTTTTTTACAATATGTCTTCATTCTCTGGAGTATGTTTTCTTCAATTCATGATAAAATAACTGGCAATTAAATTTTAACTTTTTACTTTCTCGGGTACCTTTTTCTAAATTTAGGGGTGGGTTATAAGGGTTGTAATAATCCGTAAGTGCCTTGAAACATACCTACATGTAAACAAGTACTTATTCTTCAATGTAAAGCAGGATAAAATATCAGGAAATGAGATTATAATTTTTTAATTTTTAGAGGTGCTTTTTTCTTAATTCAAGGGTGGTTTATAAAGGTTATAATGGTTCCAAAGTTTTTATAAACATATCTACATATGCTGGATTATGTTTTGTTCAATCCACTTGATGATAAAATAACTGTAAGTTGGATTTTAATTTTTTAGAGTTTAGGGATCATTTTTATAAATTTAGGGGTGGTTTATAAGGGTAGTACTGGTAGAAAAGTTCTATGATAATATACCGACGTACTCCGAAATACTTATATTTCAATTTAGAATTGTAAAAATTAACAAGAGACGAGATTGCAATTTTGTATATATTAGGGGTGGCTTTTTTATCTGCGGGTGATTTATAAGGGTAATAAAATTCTTTTTAAAAATTCTTATACACTGAACAGCTATAAATTTAGATCCACACGGAAAAGAAATTAGCATTGAATTAAGAAAATATTGTTCTGAATACGGACGATACAATATTTTCTTGATCCAAGAAAATTTTTCTTGTCCAAAGAATGAAGAAACTTGAACTTGAAACTTGAAACTTGAATGAAGAAACTTACTTTTCTGTAATCAAGTACATTCTCTTGAGACAAGAACAATTTTCTTGGATCAAGAAAATATTGTGTCGTCCGTTTTTAGACCAATAAGTTCTTGATTTAATACTAATTTCTTTTCCGTGCACTGTGTGTCGAGTATGTCAAACGACTGCAAAAAAGTCGACCGTTAAAGGGTTAAATCAAAATTAATGGAAAATCTGAAGGCACAGTTAAATAAAGTGTAAAAAAATAAATTTTTACAATATTTTTAAAAAATTTTATTTCCACTCTACATATTTTAAAAATAGTTTTGAAATTTATTTTTCGGCATTTATTAAATGTCCACTACCACGTAAATTATTTATCTCCATTACAAAAGTATGCTTGACCTCTTATATTGGTATTTTCGTTTTATTTTGGATCACAATTAATGGAAAAAAATACTCTAGCTAATTCTGAGATTTTTTTTCAAAAAATCGGTAGGCCAAATTTCACAACTTTTTGGCAACGACCCGTACACATTCTCATCATATGAAACTGCATTGTCTTAACGTTGTTTGGACATTAATTTTGCATAAATTGATTTAATTAAATTAATTAATTTCCATAATTAAAAAAATCCTTTTTATTATAAAAAGCTCGAGTATTCCGAGAATTTACCCTTCTCACGAGAAATGTCACGTCTATCGATTTTGCGAGGCTTTAAAACACTCATTCATCATCGTGACCAAACGTGATGCGATGTCGATGGAAAGGCTCCCCCTGAAAGTTGGTCGTAACAGACGTTCCTAGCAAATCCTATTTGCCGGAACAATGGAAAGCCGGAGGACTTATACGATTCTTGTCTTTTACGTTATATAGTAGGAAACGCAAAATCGTGAGCGACGAGTTGAATAAGGCGGCAGCCTCTTGGCTTTGTTCCCTTGTACACTTGTCAGAATAGGTAGAACTGTTTCTGACATGTCGATCACACCAGAGGATGTAGAATGCTCGGTAAATGTCGAAGCCTCCAAACAATGTCGACGCTTCCTCTGTTATCAGCTGTTAATGATGAGGCGACAGGAAGCGTGTCCTATCGCACTAATGTGGGCAGACGATTGCGGAAATAAACCACAAACATGTCCCGAGAGGAACTACAGCGATAGATGCAATCGGAAAAGTCAATGGACTTGTGCATTTCGTGGTTTAATCGATAAATCATGAGTTTAAATTCTTTGCTGGTCGTGACTATGCGAACGCACTCTGATCGCTTGGATAAAATAGAACGTGATTCTTTTGTTAACATCTGACTGGTGCTTTCTTTTAGCCATAAAAACAACCAGAAATCACGTTTTCATATTTGTAAGAATTACGATGTTCAGATTCTCTAGATTTCATGATTCATTCCACTTTTCATATTTTTTGCTTCTTAGGGTAAGTGTCCCAATTACTGCGGATGTACTTATTACTGCTATTTTTTTCCTAATTAGAATTGAAGAAGTATAAATAAGTTTTTTGTCTCCGCAACATTCGTACAATTAAATCAAAATTTACTCTACCCTATCACAAGAGCTGAGATATTGATAAATTAGTTATATATTTTTTACAAATATTAAAAAAATCAAAATTCATAAAAAGTGACAAATCCACCATTTTTCTTATGTTTCAGTTACCAGAGCTCTGTTTTTTAAATGATTGTAGATTTATTGCATGAGTTCGCACGTAGCAAGGAAATGATTTGTTTTGAAGCCGAATACTTCTTTGACTGGAATAAATATTTTAAAAAAGATATAACTTTCTTTATTGATGAAAAAATGAAACCGCAGCAATAGGTACACATCTATGGAATAGGCGCTCATTACTGCGAGACCGAAATTCAAGCAATATGTCCCTAATATTGTGGTGCTCTCCATGTGCTATCTGTCAACCTAACCAATCATGTAAGTAAAACCTAAGATCCGGTTCAAGTTTTTTGGTTGAATTATGCAATAAATATACAATTATTCAAAGAACAGCACTCATCAGGTAATAGAATTGCTAATTTATGATTCACGTGGTCGTAAATATATAGAATTTAAAATCCGCAGTAATAGGTACCTCAGTTTGCAAACCGTCTAACCGTGTAACCGTACACGGTTTTTTTTTCAACCGCAGTAATAGGTACAATATGTTATTTGTCTAATTTCTTAATTTTTTCATTCGTTACGTTAGGTTCCCGTACTTGCCTATTTTTTGTATGCACAAAATACATTATGCTTTCGGATGAAAAGGAAAAGTCTTGTAATTTCAATACAAAATAAGAGAAAAATTCTATTAGAGTTCTATTTCTATTATATATTAATTTACAGTTCCTAATTCTATTAGGTTCTTGATACCGCAGTAATTGGGACAGTTACCCTATCCAAAATAATTTTGAAGAAACTTTTAAGAAGGAATTGAATAGACACACACTGGTTTAGAATTAGATTTTTGCGAGTAAATCAGTCCACTGGTCACAATTTTTATCCGAGTCAGACGTTTTTTTTCCCTTCAAATTGAAGGTTCATAAATTCCTTAGTGATCCCTCGAGCCTGATTTTTAATTTTTTGTTTTTGCAAAATTCTATGTAAACAACAAAAGTAGAAAGAATGTTACTTTCAGAAAAATTATTATTTTAACTTGGTAAAAAAATTTGTGTACAAGGAATATCAAGTAAAATCAATGCACTTGTAGTTGAAGTACGAAGATAATCGATTCGATGGGTAACTTCATTGTTATAAATAAATTTTATAAACAATTACTTTAATGTGCCATTTTAGCACGAGAACATTTTTTTCTTCGCTAGAATTGCTGAAATTTATTACTCGAATTTGACATTAAATGAAAAGTATTTCAGGGTGTCTAGCAGACCGGAAAATCAGGAAAAACTGGGAAAACCCCGGGAATTTAGTTTCACCGAGAGAAAACCGGGAAAACCCCGGGAATTTTATTTCAGATCAGGAATTTTTTAAATTGGTAAAATCTAATTATTTTCATTTTATTTATGGATATTTGAAAAGAGAATAAAAATAAATTTCGAAAATAAAAATGAACATTAATTTTTATTTTTGCAAAAAAAATTGACATTTTCAAGCAGAGAAAAATATTGTTTGGCTTAAAATTACTGCAGTTTGTTATGAAAGTGCGAGTAACAATATATTGACAAAAATTAAGAATTTTTATTTTTATAAACAAATGTTATAAACAAATTATATAAATATATACTCGAATTTGAGTGTTTCTTCATAAATTTTATTTTTAACAATAATCTGTAATTATTACATATATATTATTTTTGTTGATAACGATGTAGAGCTATAATCAAAAAAATAATACATTAGTAACAATTACAGATTATTGTTAAAAATATAATAAATGAAGGAACACATAGCTTTACCCAGATTAAAAAGTCTAATTCGAGTATTTGTTTATATTAATAAAAATTCTAATTTTTTTTCAATATATTGTTACTGACACTTTCATAACGAACTGCAGTAATTTTAATCCAAAAAATATTTTTTTCTGTTTGAAATTGTCAAATTTAAGTATTTGTTTATAAAAATAACAATTAATAATTTTTGTCAATGTTTTTTATCGGCTGACACTTTTATAAACAAATCTCAGTAATTTTAAGGGAAAAAAGACTTTTTTTCTACTTTAAAATGTAAAATTTGTGTATTTGTTTATAACGCTAATAATTCTTATTTTTTGTCAATGTTTTGACACAAGATGACACTTTCGTAATAAACTTCAGCAATTATAGTGAAAAAAAAATTTCCCGTGCTAACATGACACATTAGAGTAATTGTTCATAAAAATTATTTATAACAATTAAGTTACTCATCCAATTGATTATTTACGTACTTTAATTGCAACTGCATTGATTTTACTTGATATTCAGTTTACAAAAATCATTTTTTCGAGGTTAAAATAATCATTTTTTTGAAAACAACATTTCTTCTACTTTCTTTGTTTACATAGAATTTTTCAAAAACAAAAAATAAAAAAAAGCCTCAAGGGATCACTGGGGAATTTATTCAGCTTCAATTTGAAAATAAAGCGTCTAAATCGGATAAAAATTGTGACCTGTAGAATGATTTGTTCGCAAAAATCCAATTCTGAAACACTGTGAGGCAGTCGGAAAAAAAGTTAGTTAACGCGCTTATAGTTCCTTAGGTTTTTAATTTTTAACAATTTTTTATCAAATTATTTTTAGTTAAAATGCGGAAAATTTTATTTCCATTTAAGTAAGCCATCAAAAGTTTCAATTGGATAAAAATTCCAGATTTTTTTCATTCAGAATTTTTAGACAAGTTTTAGCTGTTTTTTTCACGGAAACTGTTCGAATGGAAACAAAAATGTGTAATTTTATCTGATAGATACTTTTGATTGCTTATTTAATCCGAAATAAAAATTTCCATATTTGGACTAAAAAAATTTGATAAAAAAACTGTTAAAAATTAAAAACCTGAAAAAATAGTCGCTTTTGCTAACTTTTTTTTTCGACTTTCTGTCCAATTTCTACTTAAGAATTTTATCAATTTATTCATAACTTTCTAGAATTTCTAGAATGTTTTTTAGAATATTTCAAAATCTTCTAGTCTATTTCAGAATCTTCTAATATTTTCCAGAATTTACTAAGTCTTCCTTGAATATTCTAGAATTTTCCTGGATCTTCTAGATTGTTCAGAGTCTTCTAAAATCTTCTGGAATTTTCCAGAATTTTATGTATTTTTCTAGACTCTTTAAGAGAATTATTAAGTTAGAGTCTTTCAAAATTCTATTAAATCAATAACAGTTTCTAAGAAGTTTTTAAAATTCTCCAAAATATTCAAAAATGTTTCAGAAACTTCTAGAATTCTCGAATATCTTTTTAATTCTTTCACAACCTTCCAAAATCTTATAGATTCTTTCAGAATACTCCAGATTCATTCAGAGAGTTCTAAAATGTTCTAGAATCTTCTGAATTTCTTCATAATCTTCTTCAAACTTCTAGACCTCTCCAGAATCCTCCAAAATTTTCAAAAGATTCCTAAAATCTTCTAGTCTCTTTCGGAATCTGTTAAAATCCTTCAGAATTTTCTAGGACTTCCTGGAACCTTCCAGAATCTTTTAGAACTTCTTAGAACCTTCCAGAATCTTCTAGGACTTCCTAGAACCTTCCAGAATCTTCTGGACACTTCCAGGGTTATCAAGACTCTAGAAAATCCTAAAATTTTTCAAAGTTTTCTAAAAGTTTTTAAAAATCTTCAAAATATTCTAAAATATTTTAGAATTTTCTACAATCCTCGAGAATCTTCTAGATTCTTCTATAACCTTCTTCAATCTTCTAGACATTTCCAAAACATTATAAAATTTTCTAGATTCCTTCAAAATCGTCCAGTCTTTAAAAGTCTTCTAAAATCCACCAATATCCTCAAAAATCTTTCAAATCCTATTAGATTTTTCTGAATCTTGTAGAATATTCAAAAATTTGTAAAGTGTGTTGTCTAAAGTGCTTCAGAATCTTCGCTAATCTTCCAGAATTTTTTACAATTTAATTTTCTATATAATCTGAATTTTCCCCTAATGTCCCTTATTTTTTATAACATAACAAAATTATTTATTTTTTTGGGGGCAAAGTCTCCTTATCACCGGTTTTAGAAGAGAGTGGCGTTCCAAAAAAACAAGCGCAATCTTGGCGAAAATTATATTTGCTCCAGAAATCAGATATATTGTAATGCACATTGGGCCAAAAGGGTTTTTTATGTCACTTTCACATTTTTTCTCAACTTTTTGCAACAGTTTGAAACTTTTTGCAATTTCATAGCTCTAAATTTATTTTTCTTTTGCGTGTTTGAATTAAAAATGAGAGGTTATACTTTTATACATCTCCACTTAAAATTGAGATAACAAGCGCCTCGAACTAAAAAAAAATTTCCTTACATTTACTTAGAACTCCGTGACTTTTTTCAAACTTTTTTTTGTGTCGATTCAAAAACTCAAAAGCTAAAAATCGAATATTGTTTGTTATTCTGAAATTGCAAATTGGATTTTTAATCACCGGCCAAAGTTGATAAAACATGTACCCCGAGTGAAAAAAAAATATTCTTCCTCCATTTTCTCAGAATATATTATTTTCCAATCAAACTTTTCATGCTTCAATTCAGCACTGATTTATCTCGGGAGCAAGTTTTTTATTTCTTCCTAAATTGAAAATTCGATTTTTGAGAACGTTTTTTGTGTCTCCTATAAAAAAGCTTCAAAATGGCGCTTATGCTCTTTTGGAACACTATCCTTCATTTAACAATAATTATATCCTGAATCTGACAAATTCTATCAAATTTTTAACATGGAATCCTATACATACTCAAATGATTTACAATAGCCTTTATTGCCTTCTTTTTATCTTCTCTTACATTCCCCAAGGAGGGTAGACGAAACAGAAACCAGTTTTGTTTGATGGGGTCTTTCGATTTGTAGGAGCAAAAATGAAAGAGCTACTTCAATTTCGTATTATCCACTCTTAGTACCTCACTTCGTTAACTTGTTGTGAGGCCATTGTTTCCCCAAGCTCTTATCTCTGCGAGGTTAAAATAGAGGGTATTTTAGAAGCGTAATCCCGTGATCTGTAACGACATAGTCAATGCTCTTCTCTCAATGGGAAATTCGTCAAGTTGCCAAGATCCTCAGCTGAATGAATGAAAGTCGACAAAAGCTTATTTCTCTTTCTCTTGAGAACTTGAATTCCCAACACTGAGATTGTATCTTGCAACCTGTAAAGTCTAAAGTGGTTTCAAGAAATTAACTCTCTGTCCAAGACATCTCCATAATTGGAAGAATTCAGAGATTCAGTAGAGAAATTTCAGTTAGGGATTTATATTTCTTATAGGGTTGTAAACGAATCCTGGGAAATAAGCTTCTTCTTCTTCAATTTACTCTCTTCCTCAGCTTCTTATTTTTTTCTACTTTTTTTTCTACCAAAACACCATTGGGAAAATTTCATTATTTCACTAGTCACGAGATTTTAGGTTGATAAATTTTCTACTTTCTGATTTTCCTTTTCTTTTCTACTTTCAATTTTGTGAATTTCCTTCAGGAGTCTCAAGACAATTTTAGTCTATTCATCCTCTGCTACGTTCTCACGAAAATTGCATCGCGAAGCAGACAACGTGGAATCCGTTTGAGCAAAGTCGAAGTCGTAAGGAGAATAGGTGTCTAGCTATTTCCACCGCTTTCAACGTAAACCTTTCAGCGTATATTTGTTGTCTGCTTTGTGGATTGTTACAGTCGATCTTCCTCTTATCTTCATTCTCTGCACCAAAAAGCAAGATTCCTGCGATCCAGAAACCAGAAATCCTCTTCTAGGATATTTTCCAACTCTTTGAAGGTTTCAGTTGAATAGTTTGTTTCCAGATATCGATCGTCTTAAATGAAGAAAAATACATTCAAACAGAATTAAATAAAGTTAGGAAATGTTGGTGGTGATTTAATCATCACTGGTTCTAACGTTATCAGAGTTGGATCCTTTAATAGGATTCTTAAAAAGAATTTTTTTTCTGAAAACTTGTCTTTGTTCTTTAGAATAATCACTGAATTATTCACAGATTGCGTCCTGTTGAATCGAATTGAACAGTGTTTGCCAAGCTTTAGAATCGAGCCTCGCAAATATCTGTAGCGTACTCTGTGAATAATTAGGTTCGTATTGACCCTCGTTGAGTAAGGGTCGAACTCTGAAAAGCTTTCACCTGTGTCGTGCATTACAATGCACGTAATGAATGCACAACCCTTTCCTATTAACAACACGCAATCTAGTACAAAATAAAAATATCTCACTATCCATGAACATCAATGCGAGGCATAAAAAGCCAGAAATGTGGGAAAAATGTCCAACGTATTGATCGAATTGACTTTAACACTCGGATGGTCGCGTGTGGATCTGAGAGACCCACCAAGTGTTTTTTTGTGTTTGTGTTGGAAGCGCTTGGGTGGACTGGGCCCCTCCTCCCTCAGCAAAAAATGCAACAATATTTTTTCCTTGAAAATTTATTTTTATACGTACAATGTTACTTGTTTTGTCAATAAATATATTAAGAAATCCACTCCAGATCCTGTTTAACCCATTATATGAGGAATTCGTTGGTATTTGCTTATAAATATTACTTATAAATAAGTCAATTTGTTCAAGTGGATCTCACAGATCCAAGGCAACCTTTCATGTGACTCTAAGGACGCAACCATCCGAGTGTTAAAGACATAATTCAGGTAATTATACTGCCGTCCTGATTTAAAAAGTCGGTATCTACATTTGAACTCGAACCGAAAAATTAAACAAAACTCGTTTGTACTTGGTCTGTCCAATGTATGCTATTTTTTATACAGAAACAACTGTTTTAGACCAATTCGGTCCTGCTCTTTTCATTAGTGCAAAAAATTGCAAAATTTGATTGCTTATATACGAAACTGTAGATACGTCGCTCTCTCAAACGTGAAATCTCCGAAAAAACACGTTCGAAAGCCGTATCTACGCAGATACGGTATTTAAACAGGACGGAGGCGCTGAGAACACCGAGTTTCCTTGGGAAGAACGAGGCTATCTACAAATTTTTACTTCAATAAATTAATGAAAGCGAATATGGGATACGACCTTCACGTATCATTTTTAGATTGATTGATAAAATCTCCAATCAATTGAAAAGTCGAATGTGGTTATTTAGGAAGCAATGATTTCTTTATTATTATTGCAATAAAGTTAGTTGAAAATTATTATACTGATAGAAAAAACTGAAAAAAGTAATCAAACGACTAGTAAAACAATGAAAATTCGAAAGTAAATTCAAAAACAAACATTCAAGTTAATCTTCTAAATACACTTGATTCTATTATTCAATCTTCCTCGTTACTAACCATTAATAAATAACAATATAAATTTGTTTGTATCAACAGTTACTAATCAACTGTTTCGAAAAAATCAATAATTATATAAAGTTGAATTGATGACGAAGCGTTTACACGCGCTCTTATGATTTTTTGAGGTTATGTCGAGTGAAAAATGCACAATTTTTGGCGGAATCGAGAATAGCGATTAATCGATAATGTTGAGTCAGTGACTCAACAACTTTTTTGACTCAGTAACTTTTTTAAATTGGTACATTTCTCATAATTAAAAATGTCATAATCCGTACACTTTTCTGAAATATGTATCCTACAAAACTTAAAATAAATTTTTAACGGATTCGAACTTTCGAATGAAAATTTTTACGCATTACACATCTATATATCTTAATCGATATGAGTTAACGATTTCGTAATTTTTTTTTCTATTTGAAAATTTCACGATAAATTGAATGTAAAATTTTGTATTCCTCACAAAACTGATTAAAACTTATCGGAAAATTGTTAAAATTATAATATTTTGGAAAATTAAAAACTTTTCAACTGTCACAATATTTTAGAAATGTTTAGAACTTATTTAAAAAGAATCTTTCACGTGATCTACTTACAAAATACTTTTGTAATAAATAAACAAAATTTTTAGATGCGTAAATTATAAAAATAAAATATACTA
>JBAGKK010003999.1:0-12487 GCA_037177015.1 Euceroptres primus | reverse complement strand
GCGTTTTTTTCACAACCTTAATAATCAATATTTTCAATAATATTGATTGGACCAGTAGACAGACAAAATTAACATCTTTATTCGTAAATGATTGGAGCTTTCAAGAAAAATTTTAAACATCTTAGTAACGTTGTATAAAGATTTACAATTTTAAGCAAATCATCCCTAAATCCCACACGAATTTAGCAAAGTATATGAAATTAACTTGATTTTAATTATCTTAATACAATATAGATGCGTACTTACGATTGGAATCCACAGTGGAAGAAGAGAAACTTACCTAAAACAGAAAGAAAACATTTTTTTTAATTTTGTAGAGATCTCTTTTAAGCATTCTGATATATTGTACAACCAGCAATAAATTTTCATCGACATCGACATTGCAAACAAGTTAATTTTGTAAACAAAGATATATGTTAAGCAGAAATAAGTCCAAGGCTCCATAAAACAAAAATAGAGGATACTTCTGTATTCAAAGTAACATTGTAAAGAATTATGTTTTGAAATGTAGATAGCATTTATGATAATAACAACTAATTGGATAGCGGAAACGACGTACAGACTAAAGAGGCAATTTACATGTGAAGGCGAAGATGAACGAGTTTTTGAAATATAACTACACTGAAATTTTCGATGAAATTGGTAGTAAAATTTTCCTTGAAAATTATTTGTAACACATAGCAAATTTATGGAAATTGTGCAATGAACTAGAATCTCATGTTCTATATACATGGGTATGATTTTAATAATTCTCGAAATAAATGATAAAACATTATTCTCGCACTGTGAAATTTATAGAATTTGAAGTAAATTCTTCATGAATAAAAGAAATGATAAGCTATTTAGGATATTCCGAATATAATTTTTGATAAACCAATAGGTGGCTTAAAATATCAAGAGACAAAGTTGTCCAGAGCTGAATTTATTTTAAGAAAAACCTGTTTTCGAGCTTGTTTATTATTTGTGAAAGCATATGTTTTTGCACGAATATATAATTTCTGTGAATACATTATTTCAGAATTAATTAAAGATTTAATTAAGATCTCAGGTTTGAAATTCCATGACTTTCATATCTTGTATTTCCAATTCTTTGAAGCTTTATTGGGAATGAATTTAATCTCGGAGACTTTTTTTGTATAAAAAGTGTTTCAAGTTCAATCTCATTACATTGATAAATTGATTATACTTTCAAATTAAAATTTTAACTAAGTAAATCATAGAGAGCAGCTTTTATAATCGATTTTGGGTACATTAAAAGTTTCAAAACGTTACACAAGATTTTGGAAGCACAGAAAATCCCTACGTGTAAT
The DNA here is from genome assembly GCA_037177015.1 of Euceroptres primus. NCBI lineage: Eukaryota > Metazoa > Arthropoda > Insecta > Hymenoptera > Figitidae > Euceroptres > Euceroptres primus. The sequence goes on along the minus strand of JBAGKK010003999.1, from coordinate 11,177 downwards.
TTTAATTGGCAGTAAAGTAAGAAATAAAAAAACAGAAGAATAAATGATCCACTTCAGATTAAAATAATAACGCTGCAAATTAAAATAATATCCCACGATTTACTGTGAGATTGCAAATGGACCCGAGGAGTTCATGTAAAAAGATGGATTAAAAACTTATACTAGCGGAGTAAAGGAGTATACAAGGTTTTAAAAGATTCTAAAGAATTTCAAAATATTTCAAGAGATTATATGAATCCGATACTATCAAAATGAATCTGATACTGTTCATATTGAACCTTTTTTCGGTTAATTTTGAACACACTTTCTAAAATATTTAAAGAATCTATCACATGGATTTTGAAGTCATTTTTTTCAAGAATTCGAATTTTATAAATACGATACTTTCGAATTTTAATCAAAACACGTTCTCAATTTTTTTCTGGTGTACTATTTTCGATAACAAAACTATTCTAGCAATTGGAAATGATTATACTATTTCTAAAAGAAAAAATCTCTTTTAAAAATTGTTAATATTACTACATCAAAATTAATCTCCAATCGCAAATTTTATCATTAATAGTCGGAAATTGTTTTTAGCTTTTTAAGGGCATTTGATACAAAATGACGTCACAAATTACCGACCGTTCCTTATTCATATTCAGCGGATTTATTATTAGAGAAATGCAAATATAGCGCTGAAATTTTGGGAAATGATAAAGAATATACTGAGAAATCGATGTCTAGTGAGTTTCAGTTTTTATTTTGGAAAAAATTGTTTCTCAAAATTTATTGTTGCCTCGTAATTGGCAAGCATTCTTATTACAAAATCTAATGCAACCTAGGTGGCGCCCTTGTCTTTTTCTAAAGTTTCTTTCTGCTTTGACAGCATCGCACTCTCACTTCAATTATATTCAGCGATTTTAATCGTTCGTTTTAATTACAAATACAATTTTGCGTATATTTTTATTAGCCTTACTTATGATAACATCGATGTTATCTTCTCTAATTCGTTGCAAATCCACCAAAAATTAGTAATAAACGAAAATATCTCAGGTCATCATATGCAATCACGCCAACAAACACCTGGGCTTCAAGGTGATCACAATTCAATTAAAAAAACAACCTTCCGCTCAATATAGACATTGAAACGCACCAGACATCGATGCCTACACATATTTCTTATTATTTTATAAATTTTTAGCCCTATATTTGAATTTCTCTAATAATAAATCCGTTGAATATAAAGATATTTTGTGTCTTTATTATTTATTTTATTATTATTATTTTATTTTATTATATATTTATTATATTATTGAATATTAAGATATTTTATATCTTTATATTCAGGCAATGTGATACATTATGAATTCATGTTATGCGAATGAGGATTCTGACGCCCTTTTAAAATAATTAAAAATGACGAAATTGAACTTACTTTACAAAATAAAATTTTTAGCGCAGTTAACATCAATGCTCCGTTGTCTTTTATCGTTTTCCTAAATTACAAATTGATTCATTCATCACTTTAATTATAAGTCCACCGAATGTAATTTTTTTAATGTGATCGCTAATTCCATTACGACATTGATGTGAACTACGGTACAAATTTTATTTTGTAAAGTAAAAGATCAATTTGATCATTTTAAATTATTTTAAAAGGGCGTTAGAACCCTCATTTACATGACATGAATTCATAGTGTATCACATTGCCTGAATATAAAGCTATTTAATTGTTTATGTTCAGCGGGTTTATTATTAGAAAAATGTAAATATAGGGCTAAAATGTAGAAAATAATAAGAAATATGTGTGGGCATCGATGTCTGGTGCGCTTCAATTTCTATATTGAGCGGAAGGTTGTTTTTTTAACTAGATTGTGTTCACCTTGAAGCCCAGGTGGTTGATGACATGATTGCTCATGAGGACCTGAGATATTTTCGTTTATTACTAATTTCTGGTGCATTTGCAACTAACTAGAGAAGGTAACATCGATGTTATCATAAATAAGGCTAATAAAAGCATGTGCGAAATCGTATTTGTAATTAAAGCGAACGAATAAAATCGCTGAGTATAATCGAGGTGATAGTGCGATGCTGTCAAAGCAGAAAAAAGCTTTAGAAATGGACAAGGGCGCCATCTAGGTTGCATTAGATTTTGTAATAATAATGCTTGCTAATTACGAGGAAACACTAAATTTTGAAAAGCAATTTTTTTCAAAATAAAACCTAAAACTCACCAGACATCGATGCCTCAATATATTCTTAATCATTTCCCAAAATTTCAGCGCTATATTTGCATTTCTTTAATAATAAACCCGCTGAATGTAAATAAATAACAGTCGGTAATTTGTGACGTCATTATGTATCAAATGCCCTTAAGGGGGTGTGATACGTTACGATGTCACGAATTACCGACGGGGTATAAAAAATATTCGGCAATCCTATTTTAAAACAAACAAAGATATCAAGTTGAAACGTAAGAGAATGATAGGAAATATAATGAGCACATCTATTATGTGTCATTTTTTAAAAAATTGGAAAAAAATTTTTTTCAAAATAATTTTTTTTCAAGATTTTGAAAAAATGACACATAAAAGATGTGCCCTATCATTTTTTCTATCATTATCTTAAATTTCAAATTGATACCTCTGTTTGTTTAAAAATAGGATTGCCGAATATTTTTTATACCCCGTCGGTAATTCGTGACATCATAACGTATCACTCGTCCTTAAGACTACTTTGAACTACTTCTCGCATGAAATGAACAATATTTTTATATACTTCACAAATACAATTTCTAAATCACAGGAAAATATTGTCTTGGTTTTGATATCAAAATTTATTTCCTTACCCAAAATTAATATAGGAAAAAAATATTACAACTCTAGACAATGAATATTTCGATGGGTGAAAGTTTTACCAGTGCCTCCCTTTATCGAATTGCATTTAAATCACTATTTCGCCACTTTATCTTTAGTGATTACACCTAATTTTTCGAATTAATAAATTTTGTACATAATATACTTTAAATAAAATTTGAGTATTTTCTGTTAAATTGAATTACTTCACATACGATTACTTTTGGATATTAATCACAAAAAGCAATTTAAAATAAAAGAATAAAAGAAATGTTGAAAATTTTCATGATTTCAAACAAACATTTTTTTCATGATTTACATCATTAAATGTATCATTAACCATACTTTCTGGCATTTTTATAGTAAATATAGAGTTGCCTAAAATAAGAAAATTATCCTTCGAAATTAGAAGGCTAGACGAGTAGTATTGACGTATTATTTTCTGGGACGTGTAAAAAAATGTCGGCAGTCTGGGCTGTAGTTAAAAGGGCCCTTGGTTGGGCCCAGGACGAAGGGGCATATATTTGCATAGGCGATCGCGTCTCGACTGCTCGGCGGCGAGTTCCTCTTCTTATTGGAGCAGACCGCGTGGTAACCCGACGTCATTTATCAGATTCTATCTCTTTGTCTTCCTTCGTTTGTGCTCCTGTCCCACCTACCCGCTATTCCATTTTTTCGCGGGGCCCACTTTAATGGAATCAGATTAAAGCAACTCGCGGCAGGAGGGGAACTGAATCCCAGTGGCCACAATTGTTGACTACGACGCGACACTGGATGCTGTTTTAAGTTTAAGGGTGAGGGTGTAGCTGTAGAAACCACAACTTGTGGACGCTTAAATCTATAGCTAACGGTAAGGCCGCCTCCACTCAGTCCACACTTGTTGATCTCAGACCTCAAATGCGATTTCCACTTGGAAATTTCATCCCATCCGTACAACGTCCACTATTTCCGGTTGTCATCAGATCCAGAGACAGTTACTAGAGCTTATGTATTTTCAAAAATAGAATTACGTTAGAGAATGAAAAAAAACAAGATTTGTTTGATTCAATAAACAATGGGTCGAACAAAAAAATTTACTTGATTTTAACCAATTTTTATTTGAATTAAACAAATCTTGATGTTTGAATAAAATAAAATAACTAGAAAAGAAAATAAAACAAATCGTTTTCTAAGTGTTGTGATACTGCATTGACTCAAAAGAAGATTAACTAAAAAATGTGATTAAGTTAAAAGAAAATGGAAAAAACAAGATGAAAAATATAATTTTGTCAGTATTTGCATTTGAATTTATAAAACTTTTTGAGCTATAAATCCCATTTTCACCAAACTGTATACCCTGATGTCGTGCTAACCTGAGGTTATCCTTTTTAGTCCAGGCAGCTGATAGTTTCTTTCCCGAATAATTCCCAGACGCGATTTTTTTTATAGCTTCTTGACGGGGCCCCGAATGACCTCTAAAAATTTGTAGAACAGATCGATTGCCAAAGGGATTTTTTTTAAAAAGAATTTTCAAAATTCACTTTGCGTGGACAGAACATTTCTATCGCGTTGTACAAAAAAAATTTCAAATTAAAAAAGAAAGTGTACACAATTCTAAGAAAAACAAAAAAACCTTCTATCTATAATAGGTTTCGAGATACGGTAATTTCAAAAACCCTTTTTTTCGAATTTCGTCGAAAAATCACTACTTTTTATAACTTTGTGTGTACCATCTGACCGAATGATTTTATGAAAAAATGTTCAACTGACGAGTGAATATTGAAGTGTTTGTCTTTAATTTACCACAAAAAGGAAAAAATCATAGTCCTATTAGTTTTTGATTTGTGATCTTTCAAAAAGTCCCGTTTTTTTTTGCTTTTTTTTTACTAAACTCAGAAAAATTGTGTTTTTTAAAAATCGCTCGTTTCCTGTTGATCCTCCGATGAAAGGTCGAGGAAAGAAATTAAAGTGGACTTAATTCTGCGTAAAATGGAATAAAATAAAGTACCCTAGCCCTAATAGGTCACAAGTTATGACCCTGGAAATTGGACCCTTTTTGCATATAATCACCTGAGTGTACCATGGGCAAGTACGGCCATATTTGAACATTTTTATGAAAATTAAGTGATTAGCAATAACTGCAAGTAAATAATACATACTTTTTTATTGATAAACAATTACTTGTTTATAACAAAATCATTTAAACACCTGCTTTCAGTACCTTTTTTTTACCGTTTTTCAGTACCTTTGCGGCAAAAAAAGTTATTATAATTTATTAGGAATATTTAATATGCCTTTTGTTATTAATAGACAATTCATTGTTTATAAGAAAATTATTTAAACTCCTGTTTATTGTACTTTTTGACCGTTTTATGAGGAAAAACAGTTATTATAATATATTATAAATCTTCAATATGCCTTTTCTTATTAATAAACAAGTAATTGTTTATAACAATCTTTATAAAAAATCTTTATAACAAACAAGTAATTGTTTATACAAAAAACATGTTTTTTGTACTTTTCATCCTTTTTTCAGTACTTTTGTGGCGAAAAAGTTATTCTAATTTATAATAAATATCGAATATGCCTTACGTTAATAATCAAATATGTAGTCATTGTTTATAACAAAACATTTTTCTCAACAGCTTCTCTACATTTTATTATACAATTATCCTACAGACACTTGTAATTCGTCCTGAATGTCGCAAAATGTATTAAATAATATGTTTTTGTAATTAGTACTTCAGTAATTAATTAATTATTGAATTAATTAAGAACGGAAAAACGGTAAAAAAGTACTAAAACAGGTGTTTAAATTTTAATAATCGTTTATATTCTTAGCTGGTATAAATTTTATTCGTTTCCTAAAACAAATAAGTTTGTCCAATTGTTGTAAGGACAACATATATTTTTTAATTTTTGCAAACTTTATTATTTTTATAAATTTAGTCGATTTTTGGAGTTTCCTTAAAAAACCAAACTGTAAACTTTCTTCGACCGTTGTTTTAACATCGTTATAATTCAACGAATCTAATGTGTTTCTTTATCACTACTATAGGTAAAATATTATACGTTCTTCGACTTAGTTATACTTTGTAAACATTTTTATCTTTATTCTGTTTAATTTCGACATTGGTTTGTTTTTCACCTTAAGAAATACCCACATTTGGGTTGAAATGGACGTAGGATGTATCTTCAAAGATTGACAATTAAATGACTCCAAACATCCAGAATTCGTTTTAGTTGTTTCATGACCGTATGACCAAATAAATGTTTCTAATTGAGATAACTACGTTATTTTATTATTTTTGCTTAAGACTAAGTTAGGCCACATTTGAAACTTCAACAAATTTATTGTTCAAAATAAATAAGTTTGTGCAATTAATTAATATAAGGACAACATATTTTTTAATTTCTCTAAATCATAGTGCAAACTTGGCCAAATTATTATTTAAGACTGAATTATACCAAATTTGAAGTTTTAATAACGTTTTAAAGTGAAAAATTCACCAAAGAATCTGCCAATTTTTTCACTATATCTGTACACTGTGTTCCTGATACCAAAAGCTTGCAATATTTTTTCATAATAAATAAAACCACTGATCAGGGCCATCATTATATCTCGAAACATTTGGTTCAATTAATAATTAATTGAAAATTCTTTCATTGGAAAAATTACCAGCTACGAATATAAACGATTATTGTTATCGAGGGTCAATAAAATCTCCCACTGATTATAATAACTTTTAATTTAAACAAATTTTGTTTAATAAAAACGAAATTTGTTTTCATCTAGAGTATTTTTAATATTTTAAGGGACTACACCACTGTGAAATTTTTTTTCCAGAATTTTTTAAATTCAATATTTCGAAAAGTTATCAACAGATTTAGGTTTTCTTTTCCTTTTTTTGTTGGGAAAAAATAAGTTCTACAAGTTTTGTATGAAAAATTTTTTAATATAATCAAAATTGTTGACATAGTTTACGAACAAAATTTTGTGTTTTTTTGGACTGCGGCAGGGCTACAGGTCGCTGTAATCATCTGAAACAAAAAGTCGAACAAGATTAATAAACACGAATAGACTGACTATCGTCGTACATGGGGATTTTTTTGACAGAATGGCGGCGTTTGTTTGTTTTTTTTCATTTTTTTCAATTTTCAATAATTTTTGCTCCGTAAGTTATAAAAAAATCCCCGTGTACGAGAGATAATCTATCTAAAAATACATTCAAAAAATTTGAACCAAATCAGATAAGTGATTTTCGAGAAACCTCTGCCGCAATGGCAAAAAACACAAAATTTTGTTCGTTAACTATGTCAAAAATTTTGATTTTATTAAAAAAAAATTTTTATACAAAACTTGTAGAAATTACTTTTTCCAATAAAACAAGAAAAAGAAAACTTAAATCCGTTGATAACTTTTCGAAATATTGAATTTCAAAAATTCTGAAAAAAAATTTTACAGTGGTGTACTCCCTTATTATTTAATATTTAATATTTTAATCTAGAATTAATTCCTTGATATTCCTCAAAATCATTTCCAATAATAATTAGCAATCTATGTGAAATTGAAAATATCCAATAGGTAAAGATTAGACAAAGCAATATTGTGAAATTTAATATATTACGTAGTATTTTCGTAATTGATGTGAATGTATGATAGGAACAAAATTTCACAACAATAGAAGTCAAAACAAAAGATTTCTAATTATAAATTGAAAAAAGTACGAGTCTTTGTTTATTAAATCAATATATTGCAAGTCATAGTGGGTTAAGCCTAATGCGTGTTTTAATTTATGAACTCTCCACTTAAAATGCCATTAACGATAGTGCTCACCAGGAGGTTTTGTTCCTCTTATCGCACCTGCACGTAAAACTAGTAATTCTGTCCGCAGTTAATCTGCGATTACAATCGTATACAAGTGTGAGTCAAAGCCAGATACAGATCAGGGGGAAACATCAATTGCAACCGAGCAGTTAGAATTAATTTCTATACGATAACACTCAAAATCAAATCAAATTTACGTACAAAACAACAAGTATTTATAAATATTGTATTTATAAATACAGAATTACTATTATTAATTTAAAATATTAACATAAAACGGATAATTTTCTTTCGAACTAAAATGAACGAATTCTCAACAAAATAAAAGCTTTCGAATTGAGTTTATTTTAAGTTACGAATTCAAGTTGAAAATCTAAATATTCCTAAAGCCTCAAATTCTGTTTTTAAATTCATCTTCATTTAACACTCTCTTAAATGAAAAGCTTTCAACGAAATCTTCAAATATCAACCTTCTTTTAACTTTATAGCAGCTTTTAATTTTATATATTTCACAAATTTCAAGAGAGTAAATCTGAAAGCTAACAAAAAGAAAATAAGAAAAGTCCAATTCACAATCACCGTCCTGATTGTTCGTTTCTTTTATAAAAGGCTTCAGAGGATAATAGCAATCGAAGCAGAATGGAAATAAAAGCAACAGAATTCTCCCTTGAAGCAAAATAACGATAATCAAGTTACGAGAGGTTTTTTAAGAATCCAATGGAACTTGGAAAAAAATCGAAACGGTAAGTATTGTAATCCAGGGGAACAAGTATTAACGGATACGACAAGTGTTAATTCCCCAGCGAATCAGTGAAAATGCGCGCGATGCAGATTCCGCGAGAGAGATAAAGAGAATGAAAAAATAAAGTGGCTTTCTCTCGCTCTCTTTTTTCAATAAAAATTAGATTCATCAGGTACTTTCTCCCTCGTCTTTCACTTCTTAGAATGTAATCCATTAAGCTCGTTAAACAATTGCTTGTAACATGTCACACATATTTTACCAACAATTTATTATTTTCTGTACCTATTTTTTTTTTCTTTCATTTCTCTTCGCCAAATGAGAAAGTATAAGTTCCTATAAGCTAGTCTTTGTATTAAACCAAATAAAAAATTATGAAGTTAAGGCAATATAAAACGGTAGAAATTAGAGGAAAACTATTTATATTTCCTTCGTGTAATTTTTAGTGTAGGATATTCTTTCTCGAAGAATCGAATCGTATTGTGCTTATAGTATCGGTTATTATAGATTAGCGACTGCTATTATATAGAATCATTAATATAAATTTACGACATCACAAAGTCGATCACAATTGGTAACAATTTTCGATAATGCTGACCATAAGGAAGCGTTTTTTTCCACTTGGATCACAAAGACAGATAAACAATAGCAATCAATTGGTTTTGATCTCTTTAAATTTAAAATTAGGGTAAGGAAACCGAATGTGGATCAGGATCCAAATGTGGATGAATGTAGATTTCTGCTGACAGTTTTATTATTTATGAAATTTATATTAAATGTTTAACGCAACTAATATTTAAACTATTTAAATCTAAATCATTTAAACTAAAAATATATTAAGTGACTAAAATCTTTATACGTGAAACAAATTATTTTTCTAAACTGTTTCAGTTCTAGCATTTCAAACGAGAGCTGAATAGCATGAAATTACAGTGAGTGACAGATTATTTAATATTTCAATGTGTATTTCTTAATAAAAATTGTAGATAATGGAAATAGAAAAAATGGAAATAATAGAAATCATAAAGTTTCAGAAGTTTATTGAAGTTTTGACAAATATGCAGTATTTTCTAAATGTGAATGAAGTGAAAATGAGCGTTTTCGATCTTAACCGTAATCTGAGCTAGAGATTAAAGACGATTTTTTTTTGGATTTATGCGTTTATTTTCGTTCTATGGTCAAAAAATTTTTAACGAAAGTTGCGAATTCACTATTATTAAGTAATTCTAGAAACAATAAAAATAATTAAATATGACAAAAATTTATAAATAATTTTGAATTGCCAATTTTTAAGTTTTATTTTTATGAGTAAAGTATATTAAACAATATACTTTTGTGAACGAAATAGTCCCAAAATGTCCTTTGTTCATTACATTATGCTTCGGTAAAAAAAGTTCTCATTTTTGGTACAATATATTGGTAAATAAATCTGAGATGACCAGTTTTATGTTAACTGTGTTATGATTAGTTAGCAGATTATTATAAAATTTGTTATAGCATTGTTGCAAAAATGTATTATAATATTTCATCTTCAAAAGTATTCGAGCTACAATTCATTAGTAATGATAAAGAAATAGAAATAAAGTAAAATGCTCATTTTCACTTCATTCGCATTTAGAAAATACTACAGATTTGTCAAAACTTCAATCAACTTCTGAAACTTTTTAAATAAAGTTTGGAAATTTTCTTTGCACAGAAAAACTAAGGATAAAATTGGTTGCAGCTAATTTTTTAGAGGAATAAATTTCTATTCAGGCAAATTCACGTCTTTCAAAATACATGTGTTGTCATAGAAAAACAAAAGAAAATTTAACCGATATTTGGGTAAAATTTATTCTGTGAAGTTAATTTTTGTTGCAGGTAAGGTATTGTCCCAGTAATTGTACCGGTCCCAGTAATCATGCAATTATCACATAACCTAAAGAAATAATTATAAACGATCTTTAAAAAGTATTTAGTAACAAAAAATAACGAACTTAAGCATTATTTATTATTAAAACCAATAACAATTAAGTATAAATGCTTAAAAAATAAGATTAACGGCGAAACGATTACTGGGATTAAGATCAGGATTACTGGGTCATTTACCTTAATTTTTACCCCGGAATTGAGGTAAATTTTATCTTTCGTTTTTTCTGTGTGTTTATAATTATTACTTGTTTAAAATTATAAATAATCCTAATTTAAACATTTTTGACACTGAAATTCATTTGGATCCAGGCACAGTACAGCCAAAAGCACTTTTTGTATGACAAAAGTCTGCCTACAACCCAATTTCCAATGGATTTCGATGATTTTTTTTAAAGGACCACCGTAAGGCTTCCAGGTATAACGAGTTGGTGCAGAAAATTCTCTTTGACCAAACAAAAATTATTTATTCAACAACAAAGTAAACAATATTTTTTTCCTAACTTTTCAGATGACAGCTACTATATCTGTAACTATCTAGCAATAATTTCCAGTAGGTTAGAGTAAGAAAAATTGTTTATAATGTTTTAAACAAATTAATGAACAAAAGCCATTTTCTAGTTAATCGCAATGATTAGTTGTTTGAAATTCATAGTTTCTATAAAATATAAGAGAAATTAATGCCTAATTGCAATTAGTTAAGAACGGCTGCTGTTTGAAAATTATTTAAACAATTTTTATAAACAAATACACAGTTTTCGTATGTCACAATGAAAAGGCTCAATTTTTTTGCAGAATGAACCAAAAAAGTCTTGCCAAAGACTCCTTGCTGTCATTTTTTTCAAATTAACAACAACTGTTAATTATTTAAACAATATTTATAAAC
>JBAGKK010003988.1:0-12487 GCA_037177015.1 Euceroptres primus | reverse complement strand
AATAAATATTTGTATTTTATTATTTGAAAAAATATAATTATATTGTACCGCCACAGTACCCACGGACAACTCCCAGCGGAGTGACATTTTGTACTAATGCCAGTACCGCGCCAGTACAGACTTTCGTTACAGGCATATTACCATTTTCAGTACCGCGCCAGTACATACTGTCGGTAGTGGTATATTACCACTTCCAATACCGCCCCAGTACTTACAGACAACTCCCAGCCGAGTGACATTTCGTACTACTATGCCAGTAACCAGCCGTTTGTCATCCGGTAATATGCCAGCACCACGCCAGTACCTACATCCGTCCGGCGGTACTGGCGCGGTACCAAGCTAGTTGTAAATTTCCACCTGGGTTGATATTCTGAATTTACTGCGAATAATAACTTACTTTCACTTTCATACAATTCAGAGAAAAAATTAACGTTATAGTATGCCTTTAGGGGTGAGTTTTGGCGAAATTGATGTCTCGCTAAAATATGATAGTTTTTCTCAATAAATAATAATGTGAAACTTGAAAATGATGTAGCTTCTGAAAATATAAATAAATGGTATTCTAGAAGTATCCCTTCTTTCCAAAATAATTTTTTTTTAATCATTTAAAAGTAGAATCTATTTTTGAATTACAGTATTATTATTTACTTAAGCAGGACTTCTTTCAGACTTTATTAAGAATAGCAGGTATATTAAAAAAATTCAATAGGAAAACAGTTTATTCTATTTGAGTTGAATGACAATTGTAATAAAAATAAAAATGATGAAATAAATATATTCAAAAGAGTGGTTGTTATTTAATTTTAAGGCTAGACAAAGTAACATAAATCGATGTGAAAAGTTCACTTAAAAATGAAGTTAAATATCTGAGCATATTTACGATTTATGAATCACAGAAGAACTTTCAACTCCTTAATTAAAAGTAATTGAATGCAGAATAATTACAAATTATACGTCTCATTCAAGATGCATTTACAATCGCACGTCGAGTCGATTATTGCAGTTCAAACGAGTTTAATGCTTGTAAAAAAATCATCTTTCATACGAATCCCGTAAAACGTAAATCAGCATATATGTCATACTTACTCTGATGCCGGATACTCCTTTGACTCTAATTTTTCACTATTCTAATTTCTATTTTTTAAACTTACTCAAATGTTATTATTATAACTAAATTCTACTACTCTTTCAATTAAAATTAATATTTTAGTTAATGATAATTAAGTTTCGTTTAAGTAACGATATTAAGTTTACTAAAAAATCTTTTTACTAAAAAACTCATGCATTAACGAAAAAAAAAGTAAATTCTATTTAATTGACATAGAAAAGTACGAATAAAGATCTTAAAAATAGTGGTTTTTACAATAATGAGTCAGGAATCGGATATGTTTTATATCAAAATATATTTGTGCATAGACAAATTGACAACCGTGAAAGGTAATCTCATACATAACATACGTATTTTCTCCACGCACCCTAACATAAGCATACATTGCACACAACGCATATCCCAAACATTCACGCGAAAGTCGCTGTCTTTGATGAAATTCGCAATATATATAACAATAATAATATTAATAATAAAATAGACCTCTATATTTATATTTGTATAATCTCACTCGCTCGCACACAACAATCAACAATGAAGCCCGCTTCACACGTTACGGTAACTCAAAAGTGAGGGACTCGGCTTGGCCGAGTGGTCTCAGGTAACGTCGGCGCAATGTTTTTCTTTCTTACTCGATCTTTTTCCAACATACTTGCCTAAATACAATATTTAATCCTTATTCACGCAAATATTAATTTACGCAAACATTTATTTAATTACACTAATCCTCTATTAATTTTTGCCACTCGCTCAATCTCCGACTCCAGATGAAAATATATATTAACTTTATTTACGTACATACATCTTCGATAAAATTAATATATTAGCTATATAATACAGGGCCGTCTGTACGCGAAAGTGTTTGCGTGTGAGTGTTCCTTTACTAATGACGTCAGTAAAAATTCAAAACTTAAAAAAAAAACAAAAAAAAATGACAAAATTGAAGAAAAAATACAGAACGAGAGATCTTTCGGAAGACTCGATCGCAAGCGATTACGGTATCTGGGTATGTCATTTCAAGGTACTCAGGTATGAGAGAGATAAACTAATTACTTTTATCGATTTATACTAATAACCGTATCTAATCACAACGCCACGTGAACGGAGCTTAACTCTAGGGGTTCTTTGTGCTTTGAGTTTTCTTTTCTTTTTTCTAAAGCGTTTTCACCGTTCGCGTGGTTCAAGTTTATGTGCGTGTATGAGCGAGTGTTCGTATGTAATTCGAGAAATGTAAACTGTATGTAAGTTTCGCGAACGAGGTGCAGGTCCCGTTGCCGGAAATTTAATTTCTTTCGCGGGCACCACCCAGTCTTAAACACGTCGTGGTAAGAGAAAAAGGTACAAGAGAAAAAAAGATGATCAAAATCGATTCATCCCGCCATTTAAGTCTAAACATTGTCGCGTTTTCGTGACTTACAAAGATCACAAGATGGCGATGCGATCCACATGAGCCTAAAAGGGCTTCACAAAAATTTACGTTCATTTTTCTACAAAAAATATTACACCAAGCGTCCTACACACTGTCGTGAGTTTGTCGCTTTTTCAGAAAGGCACTTTTTGCACTCGACTTGAACGTATTTTCAATTAATCTAACTGCGAAACTTTTCTTTTCTTCCATGCCCTTTCCATTTCGTCTTCAGTATCACGCAAAAAATTGTATCACTGTATAATTTACTACTGATAAAGATTGAGACTGCAAGCTGATGAAACATTGCATTGAGTTTGCTGCAATGATATAAAATGTAAAAAAAAGTGAAAGGTACAAAAATGTACTTTAAAAAGATCAGAAAACATAATGTAATGTTTCGTTTAAATATTTTTATGTTGGTTACAAGATTGCAAGTATGGTCCATGTACAAAGTGAAGACGCTTGCTTTTTCGAATAAAATCTTAAATAGGAAATAGTGTGTAATGTTACATACAATTTTCTGCGGTCACTGTAATTGTGGGGTCATCGTAATTAATAAAAAACTATAATTTACGCGTCCTATCCGAGTTATTCGTTGGCAGTGCGCGAGATCAGCTTACGTAATTCTGCCACAGTAAAGTTTGCAATTCACCAAGGCCGATGATGCCAACCGGTTCTTGATCTTAGATTGCAGTTCTGATTTCCGAATAGTACAAAAAAACCGAAAGACTTCTAATATACAAGGCACCTTAGTATTTACTTCTTCAAGCATTACCGAATTTTAAGTATTCTTTAAAATTTTCTGTCTTTCGGCCTTGTACTACGCAGGCTTCTTCAACTGAGGTAGTTTTATCAGCAACATCTGATCCACAACTTAGGATCAAATACCACAATTTTGTGGTACAATAAGTTGAACAAGGTTGCAGTAAGTGAATTTAACACAGAAAAATTATTAATGTTGCTAATAAACTGATCATGAAAACCGGTGGATCTTTGACTTTAACGAGAGGAAACAAGGTCTTGATGGAAAGGGGAGAAGAGACGGATGGAGAAACCTGTTAGTTCCGCGATCAGAGAGACACGCGGAAGCGTTCACAGCCGGATTCCCTTGGAAGACGCTTCAAGGTCGAAGCTTGGAGGTGCTGACGAATCGCAGTGCTACATGGGCCCAACCGCATGTTGCTGGAACTGGTCAAGATGCCTGGAGATTTCTCGATGAAGCTGTTCTGGAACAACACCAACGCTGCTGAAGAGGGACCTGAGAACATTGAGTTCCTCAGTGAGAAGCTCAATCCTCTTCTTGAGTAATTCATTGTCCTTGACAAGGAGTTTGACTTTCTCCTCAGTTTCTCTGGATCGCACCTTCGCCTTTTCTCGGCTCTTCCTCACAGCAATATTGTTCCTCTCCCTTCGCCTCCGGTACTCATCGCTGGCCTTGTCAATCGACTTGCTCTGCTTCCGGGCAACTGCAGCGGCTGCAGCAGCCGCATGATGCTGATGGGCCATCACAGGTTTCATGACCCCTCTGTTTTGCTGTTGATGAACAGGATGACCCCCTGGTACCGAGGAGGGCGTGAGGGTGGTGAAAGTGGGTCCTCCATTATTAAAGGGTCCATTGTTTGCAGGACTGTATCCACTGGGAGGATATTGGGGACAGTGTCGCCGGTAATCGGCCGGGTCCAGGGGTTCCTCCTTGATGCTTGGGGACTCGGAGCTCGAACTGTTGCTGTCGCTGCAGCTGTTGCTGCCTTGGTGGTAACTAGCCCCACTGTGTACAGGTTGAGGCATGTAGGCCAGGGTGGTTCTGGGATATCCAGAAGGGGTTCTGTTATTGTGCTTGATGGTACCATTGCCGCCGTTGAGCATGTCCAGGAGACCATCGTTGAAATGGGAGTCATCGATGAGATGCTGTAGGTCCAGGGAGATTTCAGGGGTGTTGAGGTCTGTTAGTTCTCCAGCTGCTGCACAATGTTCTGCATATTGTTGATGCAGAGTTGCTTTGCTGGCGGAGACTTTGCTGACTACTGTGCTACCAGTTTGCTGGTTGTGATTGACCTGGAGGGCGGAATTGTTGTTCATCACCTGTGGCGACTTCTTCATCTCCGGGGCGACCTGGGCCTGCGCCTGGTGGGCCGAGGTGTCATACATGACTGGGGACTCCATCACTCACTGACACATCACAGATAACCTAGCACGATTCCTAAACTTTCTCGTCGGCTAACCACGTGGTGTTAGCTGCACTGTTCTGTCACAGTTTACAACACCTGCAAATGTTTTCACTTGTCGTAGAACCCTGGTCACTGAAAGGCTTTCTGCTTCACTGTTCACGAATAGGGTTGTGAGTGGATTCACAGAAGTTTGATTCACGGATTCTATAAGTGAAAGTCACGAGGTGTGAGTGGATTCACCTAGCTGGTGAAAAGAAGACACACTGAGGACGCGTTTTGAAAACCGTTTTATTTTATCGGCCAGTGATCGCACCTATTATCATAGCCGAATCTAAGCGCCAGCGCGCGCGCCTACACCTACGGTTTGAAAAGTGTTCACTCTGCCGAGTAACAATGCTTCGAACAGCACGAGTGTTGGCGCACGACTGAGCGCCTCGGTGACATATCGCAAGCTTTCATTCCGGCGCGCGCCAACTCTGCGGCAGGATCTATTGCGCTTGCGCGGATTGAGCACCTCCCCTGCTCCCCGATGAGGAGTTTTGATGGAAGTCCCCTTCCTCCTGGACCAGGGTAGCCAACCGTGGGTTTTCCCTTTGCCCCGCTGCTCGCGCTGACACGCTGTCGCCCTCGCAGCATCGCGACAGGAAAAGTCTTGCGGTCGCCTTTCTTCTTGTTGCTATTTATATAAAGAAACGTACGGTTGAAAACATTATCGGTATGACATCGAACAGGAAATTTTGAAGATGATACATGATTCGGGAAGTTAAATACCAACCAATAGTAAACGAATTTTCAACCAAAATGAATGAAATCTCAACTAAAATAAATGAATTTTCAACTGAAAGTAGGGTAAACTACCCAGTGACTGGCACCCAGGAAAAGAAATTAATCACGCATTAAGAAATTGCGTGATTTATAAAAGATTTACGTCCAGTCGTCTATGTAAATAAAAGATAAGGTCATTATCTCAGTATTTGCATCTATTTAAAAAAGTTAAAATCTAAATAATTGCGTTTATTCACGAAAAGAGCCGGTCACTGTCCTGATGCCGGTCACTGTACCCTTTACCCTAAATGAAATTTCAACCACAGTAAATGAATTTTCAATCACAGTAAATGAAAAGTGGTTGAAATTTCAAGAATTTTCTAACAGTGTACATATTTTGTTTTACTTTCCCTTTCGCAGTAAGTTCAGGACATCAAATATTTATTTGTTTTAGGATAAAAGTGTTGCAGCCCAAATTGATCCAGTTTTTGGATCATTTTGACGCCTCTTGATTTTTACCGCGTTCGTTATTCTGAATAAGAATTTCAAGTTTTTGTTCTTAATTTCATAGAGAATACAGCCCTTGACCTGTATGGCAAATGATGGACACAATATTAGGGTAAATTACATCATACAACTTAAATAAATATTATCTTAATACCATCTTATGCATTTGAGC
The DNA here is from genome assembly GCA_037177015.1 of Euceroptres primus. NCBI lineage: Eukaryota > Metazoa > Arthropoda > Insecta > Hymenoptera > Figitidae > Euceroptres > Euceroptres primus. The sequence continues at coordinate 6,359 of JBAGKK010003988.1, read as the reverse complement.
GATACTTGTTCAAAAATTTTAATATTTACTTCAAATATATTTTTTATTCTTTTATTTGTTTGTTTGCAAATATAGAATTCAAATACAATAATCTATGCAATGTATATAAATAATCATTTATACAATAATCTATGTAAAATAGTTGCTTGTCTTAAAAGAATCTGGTTTATTATTAAATTATTATGATTTTCGAAATACCCATTGGTTTAGAATGTTTTTACCAATGGAAACATCTTTCTACTCTCTAAATCTGAATTAGTAGTTTTCTACTAATGAAATAGTGCTGAATCGTTTACCAATTGCTTTAGTAAGCATTTCTACTAATTTTTGGTAGAAAACTACTAATTAATGGTAAAAAACTACTAATTCACGTAGTAAGGGTTACTAATTTATTTAGTAAGTCTTACTTAAGTGAATTAGTAGTTTTCTACTACGAATTAGTAGTTTTCTACCATTGATTAGTAGAAATGCTTACTAAAGCAATTGGTAAACAATTCGGCTCTATTTCATTAGTAGAAAACTACTAATTTAGATTTAGAGAGTAAACAAAGAACAATTATTTTACAATGAAAAATGAACATTTTGCGTTTTAATGGATTACGTTAGATTGCGCAATTTCGAGAAAAAGCGGAAAATGGTGCGAAGAATACACTTAGAATTTCCAATTCATGACTGATAGGGTGGCTTTACCACCCTAAGGCGGATCTACATAAATGCGGCCAATAAGTTTTTTCTTGCTCATTTCAGGACCCTCCCATTCAGCCCCTTGAATCACTAAAGCATCCTTTATTGTATACCTGGGTATATATATATATACAGAGTGGACACGTAATAGCTTGCGTGTAGCTTGCATACATGGAGAAAAATGCTACCCGAAATACACCGATGCACAAAAAAGCCCTTGTATAGGGGTTTTTGCACCTACATAATGTTTTCACTCCTTACATTTGCATGAGATTCAATGTATGTAAGCCGCTACGTGTCCACAATGTATATATACTGGTTCCCCAGTTTAGTGTGGGTTTCGGGGATACCCTGAATGGCCTTCGCGAAAACCGGGGGTCTCTCAAACGTAAACAAGTCAGGGCAGTATGAACTATTTCTGTTTCATTTTTGTCACGAGTGAAAAATATTTTTTAAATATAAGTTTAATTTAACGTTTACTTTAATTTAAAGTTTTATTTAGTTATTATTTATTAATTATTATATATAACGCATAACCAAAACACTGAAAATGAAATGAAGCAAACTGACGAAATTATCCGCTTTGTGACTACGGTACGACGTGTGACTAAGTACTGCGGTACTTGCGAAACTCCGCTGAATTCCTAGCTCAGCTTTCTTGTCCCCCTTGAACCCCTCACCTACGGCGAGAATTCCTAGAACTCGTATACCGGGGGTAAAAAAAGCGGTAGAGCAGTAATATATATAAACCTGTCGTTTCACTCGAACATAAGCTTTTCATTTTCTTACCTTTCTTTTTTGAAGAAAATGTAGACAAATTGTTATCTTTCATTTTTGTTTGTGCTCTCATTGTGCTAAGTTTTATTCTCTTACTGAAAAATCTAATAAGTTTTCGAATTTTGAAACATTTTTATTATGGGAAGAATTCAAACTCCATAAAATGTAAATCTATTTAAGTTATGAGTTAAACAATTTATTAAATTATTATTATAACTTCAAGTTGCTTATTCAATGAAAAAATGTATTATTCACTAGTTCAATTTATTTTAATTATTGATGTGCTTAATGGTGATGTGCAAAATGATTCGTGTCGGGTTAACTTGATAACCCCACCTGAAAGCCCGAAAACTCGACCCGACGTGAAAAAACCGGACCCGTCGGGTTCGGGTTTTTTTTAAATTTTGCATAACACTAGTATTTCATAATACGTTTTAATTATTTTCGTGAATCACACTAAAGGAAAAAAGTGTTTGAAAACAGGATCTTAATATTGGATTTTTGGATTAATTGAATTATTTCATTAACGAATTCTAAATAAAGTCAAATTATTTTTACAATTTTTTATAAATTGCTATTAATTGACGATGAAAAGATAATTATTATTAATTCTGGTTAACAATTATTATAAATGGATTGAAAATTTGTATTTTTATATATGTTTTTAAATGGATCGCGTATAAGTTTCAAGAATGCAGAATTTTATTACTTAGAAGAAAAACTATAAAGATTCCAAGTGGACAATGACAGCTATTCATTTATAGTTTAGTATTTTGATGGACGCGATGATAAAATAAAAAATAAATATTATCTTTATACTGCTTAGTACATCTAAGCTTATAAATTATTCAGCTTAAGTATCTAAACGATTCAAGTTACAAATTGTACTCAATAAAAAGCAATCAAAACATTTCTGATAAAAATTTTCATTACTTATTTTACATGTATAAAACATTACATTCATTACTTGTTCTACTTTTGCACAAAACAGTTAAACACTCAAATGAAAATAAAATCTATTTATCCTATGATTTCATGTAATTTAGTATGCACTTGTTACCAAAATTTATCTAAAGATGACGAAGTAAGAATATTCTTACACTTTTTATTTGCTAGTTACAATGTGTTCATATCAAATACGTATCTTGTACGTGGAGAAAAATGAGAATCGAAAACTAGGAATTAATATTATTAGTTTAGGAATGTATTTCCATGATGAGAATTTTGGAAACGATTACTAGCCTGCCTTAGAATATGTTTAATGTAAAAATAGTTTAGGACTCTACCTCAAATATTCTTCGTGGAAATGAATTCACATTCTAATATTATTCATTCCTAAATTAATAGGGTTCTTTCCCAAACTACTGGTATTCAGTGCTATTTTTCGAATCTGCATTTTTCTCCGTATACTCTTTTATAACACACAATTGAAAAATCTGTTTACATGAACATTTTGAGACAATTTTGTAAGTTAAACAATTTTTTTGAATAACTATAATCTATAATTGTTGATAATTTTTTAAATTCCGTCTTAAAAAGTAATTTTCTATTTTTTCAATAGATGATAACTACAATTTTAGGGTATCAAAATAAGCTTTACATTAGTTTTATAATGGAAAATAACTGCTTTTATGTTATTTCCCTAAAACAAAATGATAATTTTGGTCTTAAGTTTAGAATTAGGAGTCTTAATGTTGTAATTTTAATATAATATTTTGGACAAGTTTAAGATTTAACATACAGTGTCATCTATTGTAAAATAACTCTATTTTCCAGCAGTTGGTAAAGCATATTTCAAATTATATTTCTGCTGACCAAAAGTATAACATAGTAAGTAACATTTGCCGCAGGGACTATTTTATGGTAAACGTGCACGGGAAAATAACCTCCATGGCAAATGTCACTTACTAGGTTATACTTTTGGACTACAGATTTATGTATTTTGTATTTGCAATTAGTGTACGTAATTATATATACTAAAGATGTTTTAGTTCATATAAATTTAGCATTAAAGAATGTTAATTTGCATCCACAGATTCTGAAATGTAATGCCTGATAAAAACGCGATCCGTTCTACTGGGAGCTATCTCTTCTACTTGTTGCCTTGTCTGAATGGTATTTTCTACTTACGTGCTGTTTCACTGTCTTGCTAAACTCGATTGCTTTACTGAAATTAGAATTGACTAGCAGTTTCCATTTCTATGCGAAAGATGAGGCTGTTATCACCCAAGTCGATTTACTCTCTGTCAGTACAGTAAGATTTCGCATTATCAGTGAAAGTGAATTATTTATTTATTACGAAGTCAAATCGAGAATTTTTATTTTTATACATGTTTTTAAATAAACTCTTTGATAAGTATTGAATTAAAAAATGGATCGCGTATAAGTTTCAGGAATGCAGAATTTTATTACTTAGAAGAAAAACTATAAAGATTCTAAGTGGGCAATGACAGCTATTCATTTATAGTTTAGTATTTTGATGGACGCCATGATAAAATAAAAAATAAATATTATCTTTACATTGGTAATTGTTTAAACAGTTAGCAGTAAACTAGAAAAGTTACAGGATGGTTGACAATAATCGAATTAGTTACAAAAATCGGAAAAAACACTATTTTCTTCCCGCTATTTCCTGAAAGGACAGGGAAAGTCGGGTACGTACTTTTAAATAATTATAATTATAATTAATTAATTGTTTATATTTATAGTTTTTATGAGATTAAGTATTAGGATAAATAAAGACATGAATATGTTAGAGAGTAAATTAATTAAGTAAACGGGGAATGTTCAACAGTTGATATGTGATTATCGACCTATGATTCTTATAATTCCTACTTTATCGACAATTATGTATGATATTTTATATAAGAACTGATAAGAACTATTTTTATATTTAAAAAAAAAATGCATTAAAAACTAAACATTTTGAACTAAATTAATTAGTCTATAGATATTTGGAAATGAGGATGTTTTCAGATCATTCCTGCAGAAACTAAAAATTTCCAGGAAGCAGAGATGAGCAGGAAGTACTTTTTAACGTATTTCCAGCTGAAGCGAAATACTCCGGCAGTTTCCAGTCCTGAAAAAAATGCATTTTTCACCAAATATTCCAAATTATTCTTTTTTTTTTAACTTTGGAACATATGCTAAAATATACTTTTAGCCTCATTTAAAATTTCAATTAAAAATCTCTCTTTATTTAAATATAATTAGAATAATAAAAATAAAAAGAATTCAGTTTTGAATGAAAACCCGGAAGTGTTTGTTAGAATTACCATTATAAACCATTGGCAGCAGTGCTGACGAAGAGTTTCAAATTAAGATGGGTTGTGGCGCGTCACTCGAGGTCACTCGGGGTTTGCGACGTATACTACAGTAGGATCTCCACCATTTCAATATTTCTTGGGAAGTCTTGAACAGATGGAGGTCGCTTTGAGGGGAAATTCGAGTTGTGCAGCATGCATTTGCGCACATACGTACTTATACATTTGTAGGTGTAAACTATCTGCGCAAACGCCTTCTCAAGAGTAGGGGCAAACGATCAGGACTGGTTTCAGGGAACTTGAAATGGTAGAGTTTTCGGGGGATGCAGGTCGCTCGGAGGAGAAATTGAAGTCGCGCAGTAGGCATTTGCGTAAACACGTATCTTCTTCTTCTTCTTTCAGATCAGCCTATTGGCGATCTGCGTTGACACTATACTTGCTTTAACAGCTGTGTATATACCGTCACGAACTAGTGTTGGGTTCGGTAACCCAATGGGAAATCTGAAACAAACGGAAAGCTCTCCCAACGGGGAGAGAAAAGTAGCCATGGGCTATGGCACATGCGCTGAACGCGCGTGCACTCGGGCGGCAATTTCAAGTGTGGAAATTCTAGGCATGGCCGCGAATACCGAACTTGATTACTAGACAAAGGCTTAAATAAAAGTAAATAAATAAAATGAAATGAAAATAAAAAATAAAAAAATAAAATAAAAATAAAATCTAACTTTTAGGTTCGCATCTTTCAAAAATTTGAAAATATGTGAGACGACTCGGAGGGAGGGATGTACCAAAATCTAATAGCTGCAAAATGGTGGAGGACACTTTCGGGTCCTAGATAGGGCTCCAATAAGGGTGCCTCGAATGTTATCGAAGCGAAGGCAAGCCCAGAGAACATGGTCCAGGTCTTTGTCAATGTCTGGATCGCAAGAACACTGACCTGAGACTATAATATTCCTGCGGGCCAGACTATCATTAAGGGAATAGTGTTTGCTTCTCATGCGACAAAGAGAAACTATCCACTCTCTCGGTGCAACGAAAGAAGCAAACCAGGGTTTCCGCCTATCTTGGTAAAAACTTTGAGTGTAATGGGCACCCTTGTTTTCCCCTACTTTAGTGTAGTAATCTCTACAGCTGTCTAAAAGAGATTTTCGAGCTGAGCTAAAAAAATCAGAGCTGGGAACAGAAACTCGAAGAAGAGCGCAGTCACAATCAGCCGATTTGGCGGCTTGGTCCGCTTGCTCATTTCCTCGAATTCCCCTGTGCGCAGGGATCCAAACTAGCACTACCTTGCGATCAAGCCTGGCCAGGGTCGACAGTCGGTTCCAAATAACAAAAATGATACAGGATTTGATGGAATTGGGGCATGGGGAGGCAATACTTTTAATGGCACTTAATGAATCTGAAAATATAACTGAGTTAATAATATTGTTCTCTATAATGTAATCTAAACTGTATAGGATAGCATACGCTTCAATGGTAAAAATGGTAGCAAATTTAGAAATTTTCCATAAACGGATAGTTCCAGTCGAAGGTTGGACGAATGCAAATCCTGCGGTTGCGTCCACATCCGACTTGGACCCATCCGTGTAAAATTGAGTAAAGTTATGATAATTGAGATCCGCATGATCTTGTAAA
>JBAGKK010003977.1:0-12488 GCA_037177015.1 Euceroptres primus | reverse complement strand
TTTGAAGCAATTTAATTGGTTTCAATTCACCTGACCCTAAAGCCAACTACATACATCAACATTTTCTACGAAATTTAAATTTATTGAATGCCGTCAGGAAATGCCAATTACAGGGTTCATTATTTTATACTTTTTTATATTTATTTATATTTAAGCTAAAGACCTTCAAATTCGGAATTCAAAAACTTTCAAAGTTAAGTTTCTTTCAAATTCTAAAATTTTGAATTTCGGGGGGTTGACTACTCGATTTTTAAGTGTACACCAGATTTCAAGATTTTACAGATTTCAAAGATTTCTAAAGATTTTAAAGGTTTCAGAAGGTTTTAAGAGATTTGAAAAGATTTCAATAGATTTCAACAGATTTCAAAAGGTTTCAAAGGCTTAAAAGGTTTCAAAACATATTATTGATTTGAAAAATTTCAAAAGATATGACATTTTAAGAGATTTCGAAAGATTTCAAGAGTGGTTAGCCCCTAGAGTAAAAAAAATGTTAAAAGATTTCAAAGAATTCACAAAAATTTCAAAAGAATTCAAAAATTTCAACAGGTTTCAAGGATCTCAAAGGATTTGAAGAGATTTCAAAGGTTTTAAAAGATTTCAAAGATTTTCCAAAGATTTCAAACATTTGACAAAAACTTTAAAGGATTCAAGGATTTGAAAATATTTTAAAAGGTTTCAAAGATTTCTAAGATTTTAAAAGATTTCAAAGACTTCATGAAAGCATTTACACCAGATTTCAAGAGTGGTGAGCCCTTTGAATTTGAAATCGCAAATTTTCTATTTGAATTTGTTACGAATGTTTTTGTGTCACTACAAAGACTTGAAAAACTGGATTCTTTCTCAATTCAAAAAAATTCTTTACGATGTCGAAGTTTATTCAATTAAAATTTTTTATTTTTTGTTCCGATTTACTAATCTTTGTGTTTTTAGTGAAATGTTGATTTCACACATACAGGTTCATAAAATTCCGTACGAATTACTAAAATTTTTAAATGAATTTTATTAAACTCAATTTTATTCATCGCATAACTTTTTTTTTAATCATACTTATAAATATGTAAGTTGCATAAATAACACATTGTTCCAATTTATCACTGATTCTTATTTATAAAAACCCTTTTATATAAATTTATGAATAAAATAATTGCTTCATGAAAATTTATAATTTAAAAAATCGTTTATCCCAGTCAATAATTAATTTACTTACCCACAAACCTCAATTTTTCTTAAAGATCAATTTTTATTCTTAGGTATATTGGTGGAGATGAAATAGAAGCTTTGAGAGAGCAAACTAATGCAACAGAAGTCGATAGTTCAAAAACTTGGGCTGCCCACAGTCTTTTGAAAGTTCGAGGAGAAAGAGAAAATCATGGACTGCCAATCAGATGTATTACCATCCATCCATCGAATCAAATTCCTGCAATTGCAGAATCACGATTAAATGTTCACTGTACGTAATTTTCATCAAAACATAAATAATTACGTTTTCAATTACCTTGGAAAAAATATTTGTTTGAATTTAATTAAATTCGAATATTAAAAAACTCTATTCTCCTTTTCTGATAAAATGGGAACAATATTTTTAGATTCACCAGAGGTGAAGATAGAAACGAGTCCACGGATGCTGGTCTCCGCTTTGGAAGATTCAGCAAGTCTTATGAGCCTCAAATGCATCGCTGATTCCAATCCAGAGGCTTCTATTAAATGGTTCAAAGACTCCACTCCCATAGGACTGCATAGTCGAATGTTAACTCCTTCGTCTAACAGGACTCATCAAAATAACACTTTGGTTGCATCGGAATTGAGATTCGAACCCGTGACGAGAAGCGATGCTGGTTTATATTCTTGCAAAGCTACCAACGATATTGGTGAAAGTGCACCAGCAAATTATAGAATGGACGTCCAGTGTTAGTAAAATTATATCTACTGCAATTCTTTCTTTCTACTTCAATTCTAATTCTTTCTTGTTTCTGTTAAAGGATATATATATATATATATATATATATATAATTCCCCATATTATAAAAAAATATATATCACTAAAATCTGTAGTCATATGAGCACAGATGAGCTTATATTAGGGTCAGTCCATTTTATTTCGTTTAAGTCGGTTGCGACCTATTTTTAAAAAATTTTGATACTTAAGGGGGTACGCTCAGAAAAATATTTGTTTCAATCAAATAAAAAAATTTGATTGATATATTATTGAAAGAAACGAATTTTTTGTTTCAATTAACAAAATATTTATTTCATTTTAATACATGAAAAATATCTACCTTATTGTTCGAAACAAATAATTTGTTTGGTACAATTTGTTCGATTTAAATAAAGAATTTGCTTAAATTAAATCCATTTGAGTTTATACAATTATTTGTTTGATTTAAACAAAAATTATAATCCGCATAGAAAAACGCTAATAGCACAGAAGGATCTTTCTCACAATAAGGACTACAATTATACTGAATATAAAGGCGTCTGAAACGTGTCGTTACGCATCCTGCGCATCCTAACAGGTATTCTAACAAAAGAGGTGTTTTACACTTAACACTTCTTAACCACAAAATTGAAATTTTTTAAAAATTATTCATAAAATTAAATAAAGTTTAAAAAACAAAATCTTTACTTCATTTAAAACAAAAAATGTTTCAGCAAACAAGAACTGTATTTAATGTAAACAAAAAATTTATTCGATCTAAATAAAAATTTATTCAAATCAACTAAATGAGGATAAATAAATAATTTGTTTGAATGAAACAAACATTTGTTTGATCCCATATCAACGTTATAATTTGTTTGATTCAAACAAATTTTGTTTGAATCAAACAAATATTTTTCTGAGTGATATATAGTTTAATCATACGTTTTCAAGGGCATTGTTCAAACTTCAATAAAAAAAATCATTCAAATTTTTTTGAATGGAACTTTTTTCATTTATTAGAACAAGTCTTTTAGTACATAAAAAATATACATGAAATAAATCACTCAAATAGGGGGCGTTGTGGCATCTCAAAAAATGTGTCCCGGAAACGCACGGTTGACATGATTCTGCTGCTCCAGGACGTCTGAAAAAAACCAAACAGATTCTTAAAATATATGAGTATAGCTGTAGTCGGGACTAAAACTAATAAAAAATATTGAAAATTCGCAAAATGGCACTTCTTTGAAAATTTGTTTGCGAGTTTTCACTTTTTTTGTGGTTTTTGACTTGTTAAAAATTCAAAAATTGTTATTTTTTATTTATTTTTTTTCCAACTATAGCCATACTTGTATATTTTAAGAATCTGTTTGGTTTTTTTTCAGACGCCCTGGAGCAGCGGAATCATGTCAAACGTGCGTTTCCAAGATACATTCTTTGAGATGCCACAATGCCCCCTATTTGAGTGATTTATTTCATATATATTTTTTATGTACTAAAAGACTTGTTGTAACAAATGAAAAAAGTTCCATTAAAAAAAGTTTGAATGATTTTTTTTATTGAAGTTTGAACAATGCCCTCGAAAACGCATGGTCATTTCAGTTTTTATCTAATTTGTCAATAAAAATGCAACGGTTAAGAAAAATTTCAAATTTATGTGCATTATAAAATCGAGAAAAAATCAAAATTTGTAATGTAAAATTTAAGTCTGACGTGTTCACCAGTGTTTATATTTATATTTTATTTAACCAAAAGTAACTTTATTGTCAAATAACAGAAAAATATTGTATTTTTGAAACAGGTAAAAAATGACTATTTTTCAACATTTTCAAAGGCATTATTTAAGCTGAAAACATTATTTTTTAAAATTAAAACTTACCTTCCAAGATTCCTTTCTATACATTTTATCCACAATTTAAGCTTCTTTACACTTTATGACTCAAATCCGCAAATTTTCACTTCAAAATTCGACACTTTGGAGGTATTCCTTATTTTCAGAGATGAATATCTTTTAAGTAGAAAAATCTTTAAATGTAGCATTTACAGGTTATTTAAGGTTATTTAAATCAGTTCTTGATCTAATCGCCCTGCAAATTTAGTGTTGGTTCCGCACTTCTTTCCAAAAAATAACGGCTTTGAAAATAGTTAAGATCACTATTTTGAGGTTTAGTTTCAACTAAGTTGAAGTTGATTTTCGTGATATTGACAGCGTTGAATTTGAATTCTAAAATATTTAGTTAATTCTATTTTCTTTGCAAAAAATGTTTTTAATCACAAATTTAATTATTTAAAGCCTTATAAACGTTTTAATCATAAAAGTATAAAAGGTTTATGGGTGATTTTCGAAAAATTGACCATATTATACCACGAAATATCCGAAAAAAATAAATATTCCATGCCGCCTAAAATACATTTTTTAAACACGTCCAATCCAAGAGAGTATAAAACAAACGAAATAGAGAGATCAAGGAATATATTTGTTCGTAACTGCCCTAACAAAGTTCGCAATGTATGTCATTCGATCTTGACAGAACAAATATTTGAAGAATCTTTTAAAAATATTCCAAGAATAGGTAAAAATTATTAAAGTATGGAAAACAGCTGTGATTGCACGATTTATTTGATATTGACTTCACAGCTTCAAGATATTCTCTCTTTTAATGAAACTTTGAATTAATAGGTCGATAAATATGACATTTTGTAAAGCATATTGTGCAAAAATAGTGATTATTATTGACAGCTATTTGGAAATACTGATGAGAAATCAGTGTTCTACTATATGAAAATCATCGTTAGCCTAAAATTAACAAAAATACGTCGTATTTTGAATAGTTTGAATCACGATCTTCGAGTTTCACCTTAGAATAGAAAATCGTAAAACCTGACACAAAACTTGGGGACAGACTTTAGAGCGCTTTTTACCATCTTTAATTAACTGTAAAATATTTCAATTATCACTCCATAATCATCTTTTTCAACTCATTTCAAGCGATTCTTAAATTATTAAATTATTAAATTATTGAAGAAAATATTTTTGATATTATTTAACAATTTTCTATTTCGAATTTTTAGTTTGGGACATCGCGGAACCTGACATTTTTCAAACATTTTTGTTTATAATTTCTAAACGAAGTCGTCTAAAATTTTGAAACTTTCCTAAATTATACGCTGATGTGAGTACTTTGTTCAGATATATTACAAAAAAAATTAATTAATCACAGGAAATGTGAAAAATGGTAGGGACTTAAACTTTTTATTAATCACCCTTATAAAGGTTTAAATAATTAAATTTTGATTAATTACATTTTTTGCAAAGAAAATAGAATTAACCAAATATTTTAGAATTTAAATTTAACGCTGTCATATCACGAAAGCCAACTTCAACTTAGTTGGAACATTTTTTAATTTTTCCGCTTAAAAGATATTCATCTCTGAAAATAAGGAAAACCTCCAAAGTGTCAAATTTTGAACTGAAAATTTACGTATTTGAGAGTCATGAAGTGTAAAGGAGATTAAATTTTGGATAAAATGTATAAAAGGAAATCTTGGCAGGTAAGTTTTATTTTTAAAAACAATTTTTTCAGTTTAAATAATGCCTTTGAAAATGTTGAAAAACGGTCATTTTTTACCTGTTGCAAAAATAAAATATTTTCTATTATTTGACAATAAAGTTATTTTGTTTAGATAAAATATAAATATAAATACCGGTGAATACGGCAGACTTGATTAAATTAAATTTTATATTATAGATTTTGATTTCTTCTCGGTTTTATAATACACATAAATGTGACATTTTCTTGCACTTTCATTATCAAATTTTTAGATAAAAAATGAAATGATTTAATAAATTCATACGTTAAATAAGTCCCAAAAACCGTTCTAATTCTTATACTTCAATATAAAAAATTTTTTAAAAATAGGTAACAACCGACTTAGGCGAAATAAAATGGACTGACCCATTAGCAAAGATAAAAAACATTATAGAAGGAAATTGATGTGTTACATTATCGTTAAACAATATACCTTATATGAACTTACATTAGAGCTCATGTCAGCTCATATTTGAGATCATGTTGAGGTCATATCGAGGGTCATGCATGAGCTCATATTTGAGTCTAATATTTTTAAGATAAATGCATAGTATGAGCTCATATTATAGATCAAACAAGCTCTCATTTGAGATCATATAATTTCATGTTTGAGATCAATGTTTTAGTATAGATAGAAATATGAGCTCATAATTAAGATAACATGAGCTCTTATTTGAGATCATATGAACTCATATTTGAAATCATATTGAGGACATATATGAGCTCATATTGAGATCATATTTAAGTCATATTTGATCTCATATTGAGCTCAAATTTTCAAACGTTTGAAATTGACTGTATGAGATCACATATTTAAATTTAAGCTCAATACGAGGTCATATTAAAGTCATATAGGAACTCATATTGAGGTCATATATAAGCTCAAATATACTTTTAAAATTGACTGTACTTCCTGAAAGAGCAGCACTCAGTGGAAAAAAAAGTACCTTTGTTGGACAAAAATCGCCCGACAGTTCAATTCTCAACGGATTCTGATGGTTTTTTAACCATTTTTTTATGGTTCCGTAACTGCGGAAAATTCACTTCGACCAAAACAAAATCTTTTATTTAACAACAAAGATGAAGTTTTGTTCTTGTTAACTTTTCAGATTTACTATTTGTTTTAATTTTTTTTAATTCATTAAAAAAGGTTTTTAATTAATGAAATAACTATCTAGCCATAGATTCTAGTCAATCAGAGTAAGATAAAAGAATGTTTAGAATGTTATAAACAAATTAATAAACGAAAGTAATTTTTTCCAGGTAGACAATAATTAGCAGTTTGAAATCCATACTTTTTGTAGGAAATATGACAAAAATTGATGTGCGATTGCAATCAGTTAATTTCAATCAGTTATTTTGTAATTATTTAAACAATTTTAATTAACAAATGCATATTTTGAACATTTTTACATGAATAGACTTATTTTTTTGTGGAATCAGCCTAAAATGTCTTGTCAAAGACTTCTTGCTATCATATTTTTCAAACAGACAAAAATTATTAATTTTTATAAATACACTGAAAGCCCGATTTAATGCCGGCTTCGGGGGTTGCCTCGATGGCCTTCGCAATAAAGCGAGTGACTCTAAACGTAAACAAGTCAGGGTTGTATGAATTATTTTTGTTTGATTTTTGTCCCGAGTGAAAAATATTTTTTAAATATAAGTTTAATTTAACGTCTACTTTACTGTTAAGTTTGATTTAGTTATTATTTACGAATTATCACACATAACGCATAACCAGAACACTCAAAATGAATTGATATGAACCGACGCTGACCGACGCTTAGACTACTGCGTCACTATTGCGCACTTTGTTGCTATGCTACCGCTGAAGCTCCAAGTTCAGCTTTCCTCGTCCCCTCGGACTCCTTGACCAAATTTGAATGTGTTATTACGTATAAACTACTTCCTGGAAGCAGTATTTCGCCCGGAAAAGAACCGCGCGTTCAGTGTGACTTTTATTCACAAATGCATATTTTGACCACTTTTACAGGAATAGGCTTAAGTTTTTTGTGGAATCAGCCTTATATGTGTTGCCAAGGATTCCTTGCTGTCTTATTTTTTAAATTGACGAAAATTGTTCCTCTATATAAACAATTTTGATAAACAAAAGCACATTTTGAACTTTTTTTCATGAATAAGCTTAATTGTTTTTGCTGAATCAACTAAAAATATTTAAATGATTTTTATGAAAAAATGTGCTTGTTTATAAACATTGCTTATAGATTTAACAGTTTTTGTCAGTATGAACAATGTGACAACAAGAAATCTCTGTCAAAATATATTAAGTTGATTCGACGAAAACAATTAAGCTTATTCATGAAGAAATGGTCAAAATGTGTATTTGTTTATGAAAAATATTTATACTAAGGAAAAATTTTAGTTAATTTGAAAAATGTGACAGCAAGGACTCAAGGAGTCCTTGGCAACACATTCAAGGCTGTTTCCACAAAAAAATTAAGCCAATTCGTGTAAAAGTGGTCAAAATGTGCATTTGTTAATAAAAATTGTTTATACAAATTAATAATTTTTGTCAATTTGAAAAGTATGACAGCAAGGAGTCTTTGGCAAGACAGTTTAAGCTGATTCCACAAAAAATTTAAACCTATTCATGTAAAAATGGGCCAAATATGTATTTAATAAAAATTGTTTAAATAATTACAAAACTGATTGTAACCGCGCATCAATTTTTGTCATATTTCCTACAAAACGTATGGATTTCAAACAGCTAATTATTGCGTATCTGGGAAAAATTACTTTCGTTTATTAATTTGTTTATAAGATTGTAAATATTATTTTTGTTACTCTGATCTACTAGAATCTATTCCTAGACATTGATTGAAGACCTTTTTTTAATAAATTTGAAAAATTTTAAACAAATAGTACATCCGAAAAGTTAACAAGAACAAAAATTCAACTTTGTTGTTAAATAAAAAATGTGGCTTTGGTCGAAGTGAATTTTCCTGGAAGTCTTACGCTCATTTAAAAAAAACATCAAAATCCGTTGAAAATTGACCTGTCGGGCGACTTTTGCCCTACAAAGGTACTTTTTTCCCACTGTGCGGCAGTGGCGGCGAAATCTTTTTGTAATACATATAGAGATTATAGAGAAATTGAAATTTTCTGTTGAGTAAATTGTTATTTACTAAATAAAATTTGAATTTGAATTTACAGATGCTCCAAAGCTGAAAGTGAGCAAACAAATTTTGAATGGAACTATTCCAGTCATGGAGGAAACAACTTCTTTGGGTGCAACGATAGATCCCTTCGAATGTGCCGAATACGATGCAAATCCTCCCTCGCAATACAGATGGGAACATATGCAAGGAGGCATTCCGGAAACGGTCGACAACCCAGCTCAGAACAAGCAGGGTGGAAGGAAACTAAGACTGGAAAATATCATGTGGTCAGACGAGGGAGAATACAGATGTTTCGCCTACAACTTCATCAATGGAGTACGAAGGGAAATTCGAAGCGAAGAACGGTTCGTGTTAAATGTGATGGGCCCTCCGGAAATACAAACCAGACGTTCTTCTAGTGACAATGGACTTTATGAGTCCATAGGATGGGCCGGAGAACCGATGCATCGATTGAAGTCAAGGTTTTGTTCAAGGCCACCACCCCAATTAGTAGCTTGGCAGTGGGGCAGTTCTCACATTAGAGCAGGTTTATATTTTCAAAATTCAATTGCAGTGCTTATTCTTATAAGGATTTTGTTAATTTTGTTAATGTTGTAATTTTTGTAATTTGGATTCCATAGAAGACTTCCGATTCATATTTGTTTGCCTTTGAACACTGTTTTCAAATATTTCTTGTTGCATTTGATAGTTTCCCAGTTAGATTTCTTGTAACGAATTCGAAGTCTTTCAAATTTGAATTCTTTCAAAAATTCTAAAGCTTTTAGAATACCTGTCTTTAAGTTGAAAAATT
Source organism: Euceroptres primus (assembly GCA_037177015.1). Lineage (NCBI taxonomy): Eukaryota > Metazoa > Arthropoda > Insecta > Hymenoptera > Figitidae > Euceroptres > Euceroptres primus. The sequence goes on along the minus strand of JBAGKK010003977.1, from coordinate 3,050 downwards.
TCCAATTTATTTGTTTTCAAATGTGAAGATTTTTTTCATTGGAATCTGAAGGTTTTCAAATATTTCTTATTGCATTTCTTTTCTAAAATTCGAAGATTTCGAAATTTGAGTTCTTTCAAAAATACTAAAGCTTTTTAGTTTGGATTTCCATATCCAAACGAGATTCCAGTTTAATTGCTTTCCAGTTTAAACTTTCCAGTTTAGTTGCTTTCAAATGCGAAGATTTTTTCATTTGAATCTAAAGGTTATCAAATATTTCTTATTGCATTTGAAAGTTTTACAGTTAGGTTTCTTTTCAGAATTCGAAGTTTTTCAAAAATTCTAAAACTGTTTGGATTTCTCTCTTTAAGTTGAAGGCTTTCCAGTTTAATTGCTTTCAAATTCGAAGATTTTTTTTTCATTTGAATCTCAAAGTTTAGTTTGGATTTTTTCCTTGGTTTTTCACTTTTGTTTCGTCTCGTATTTTAAAACATTGAAATTTGGATTTTCTTCCAATTCGAAAGGCCCTCAACTGTGAGTTCCTCTCTAATTAGAAATTGTAATGTTTTGCAATTTAGATTTTTGCGAATTCGAAAATTTTAATTCTTCAAAAAATTCAAAAGCTTTCTGTTTTGGATTTCTCTTCAAGTTGAATACTTTCGATTTTGAGTTGCTTTCGATTTCGAAAACCTTCAAATAGATACCTTGTAAATTCGAAGATTTTTGAATTTTGAATCTTTGATTTCAAATTCAACAATTTTGAATGAGAAAGTTTGGTTTAAATTTTTTCCTTAAGTGTCTTTTGAATGTGTTTTCCTGACGTATTTTAAAACGTTCAAATTTAAGTATTTTTACAATTCGAAAGCCTTTAAATTTAGATATCTACCCATAAATCCAAGCCTTGTAAAATTAATTTCCTTTCCATTTTGAATATCTTCAAAATCGAATTCTTTCAAAATTGTAAATATTTCTCTTTCAGACTGTTCTCAATGGTTAGTTCCTCCCAAAGTCGAAAGCTTTCAAATTCCAGTTGAATTATTTTTAATTACAAGCTTTTTAACTTTAATTTTGTTTTTAAATTTGGTTATTTTCGGGACGGTGTCGATTGTGCACAAATAAACTTTATACATGAAAATTGTATACATATAATTATGCACGCGAGAACCCTGCATATGTATAATCAAAATTATACATATTTTAAACTGTGTACAATTAAATCCGAAACATCAAAACTTGCACAAAGTAAATTAAATTTTATAAAATTTCCCAAAGCTGTACACTGTTTAATCGTGCACAAGGAAATTATTTAATTATTTTTAAAAATAACTTTTTAATTCTGTAACGTTAAATTCTATACAGTCAAATTGTACACAAGGAATTAAATTAAATACTGTTAATCTGAGCACAATTAAATCCGATACATCAAAACTTTACACGAAATAATTATTTAAATTTTATTAAACGCTACACTGTATAATCGTGCATAGGGTAATTATATTTACAAATTTATTTTTAAATTCTATACTGTTAAATTGTGCACAGTAAAATCCTACAAAAAAAAACAGTTTAGAACCACACTGTTAAATTGTATACCATGAAAACTCAAAGTGAGTTTATCGTAGTTTTTATAAAATTCTGTACGGGAAATTTGTGCACAATGACAGTTTGAAAATAATTAGAATCAAATTTCTCTAATTCTACACAGTTTTATCGATCGTCAAGATAACGCTTTTTGCTTTTGTTGGTTTATTTTACAATTTTACAGTGTACAGTGAACACGAGTCAACAAAAACAAAACAGCGTTATCTTGACGATTGATAAAACTGTGTAGAATTAAAGAAATTTTAATCTCATTTTCGAACTGTAATTGTGCACAGTTTTTCCGGGCAGAGTTTTATAAAAACCATAAACCACAATAAACTCACTTTGAGTTTTCATGGTATACAATTAAATAGTGTGGTTCTAAACTGTTTTTTTTTTGTTTACCGTGCACAATTTAACAGTATAGAACTTAAAAGCAAATTTGTAAATAATTTCCTTGTGCACAATTATACAGTGTAAGGTTTAATAAAATTTAATAAAATTTAATTCATTATTTTATGTAAAGTTTTAATGTATCGGATTTAATTGTGTTCAGATTAACAGTATTTAATTTAACTCCTTTGGCCGTGTAGAATTTAACGGTACAGAATTAAAAAAAAGATTTTCAAAATAATTAAATAATTTCCTTGTGCACGGTTTAGCGAAATTTCATAGAATTTAGTTTATTACTTTCTGCAAAGTTTTGATGTTTCTGATTTAATTGTGTTTAGTTTAATAGTTTTTAATTTAATTCTTTGTGTACAATTTGGCCGTATAGAATATAACGGTACAGAATTAAAAAACGATTTTAAAAAATAATTAAATAATTTCCTTGTGCACGATTTCCTTGTGTTCGATTTAGCGAAATTTAAAAAAATTTAATTTATTACTTTTTGCAAAGTTTTGATGTCTCTGATTTAATTGTGTTTAGATTAACAGTTTTTAATTCAATTCCTTGTTTACAATTTGGCCGAATAGAATTTAACGGTACAGAATTTAAAAACTATTTTAAAAAATAATTAAATAATTTCCTAGTGCACAATTTCCTTGTACAGTTTAGCAAAATTTTTTAAAAATTTAATTTATTACGTTGTGCAAAGTTTTAATGTTTCGGATTTAATTGTATTCAGTTTAACAGTTTTTAATTTAATTCCTTGTGTAATTAAAATTATTAAAATAATTTCCTTGTGCACGATTAAACGATGCAAGGTATAACAAAATTTAATTATTACTTTTGTGTACAATTTTTCGGTATCGAATTTAACTGCATGCAGTTTAAAATATGTATATTTTGGTTATCCATGTGCAGGGTTTTCGCGTGCACAATTAGATGTACATACACTCGTCGTTGACTAGAGGACCGGTGACTAGAGGACCAGCTTCATGGTCGTTCACGCTTCACTGACTCTGCCTCCCCCCGAGCGTTCCTTGACCGGCCTACATCGCTCGGGCAGTCAGGGCCGCCAGACGTTGTTTACATCACGACTCTC
>JBAGKK010003966.1:0-12488 GCA_037177015.1 Euceroptres primus | reverse complement strand
TGACATATTTAAAATCACAAAACTAAACAATGTTTCTGAACTGGATTTAATAAAATTGTATTCATATTCAGAATGTGCTGGCAGCCATATTGGGTCCGCCATTTTTAATTTTTAAATTTTGACAACAAATTTGGAATCAGGGACCCGTAAAGTATTTACAAAATAGATTTCATGCAAATCGGATAACATTTCGACTTTTGATCACCTTTTTGTACCATCTGAATTACTGTGCGTCGGTTGTGCCGTTTTGATGTAGCAAAAGTCGAACCACCTACCAAACTAGGGCCCTCTATTATCCGATTTTGGGAAATACGATTTGGGAATACACATGCCGCCATTTTGGTTCAGAAAACGTATAAGATACACAAAGATACACATTCATTTCTCCTTGTCTATCTTATACGTTTTCTGAACCAAAATGGCGGCATGTGTTCTTCCGGACAATAGAGGGCCCTAACCAAATCCTTGGTGGAGCAACTGTTGCCCCAGTTTTGGGTAACAATAAAAAAATTTTCAGAGCGTTAAGTTTTTTTTTGTCTAGTAGGTGGTGCGTCTGGTGTACCAAAATTTTTTCATTGTGTTAAATTTTTTGTTGGTCCCAAAGGTGGTAAATCTGGTGTACCAATATTTTTTCAGTGCAATTTTTTTTTTTTGACCAGTACCCCGCAGGTGGTGCGTCTGATGCACCAAAATTCTGTCAGTGCAAGTTAAATTTTCTTTTACTGGACCCCCTAGGTGGTGCGTCTGGTGCACAACAATTTTTCCAGTGCGTTAATCTTTTGTGCCCCGAAGGTGGTGCTGCTAGTGTAGCAAAATTTTTTCTTGACCCGTAGGAGGTGCGTCTGGTGCTCAAAAACTTTGTTCAGTTCAAGTTAAATTTTTTTCCACTGGAGCCCTAGGTGGTGCGTCTGGTGTACCAAAATTCTTTCAGTGCAAGTTAATTTTTTTCCACTGGAGCCCCGCAGGTGGTACGTCTGCTATACACAAATTTTTTCAGTGCGTTAAGTTTTTTGCCCCGTAGATGATGCTGCTAGTGTAGCAAAATTTTTTCTTGACCCGTAGGAGGTGCGTCTAGTGCTCAAAAATTTTTTCAGTGTGTCCGAATAAGCGGAATGGTCGGAACTAATCAGAGCTTGAATAGAGCCCTGTCAATACGAATTGGTAATATTAGATACTAATTGGAATAACACCAAACGTTCCTTCTTCAAAGTCAGCTACAAAATGGTAATATTAGATATTAATCTCGAATAACACCATAAGTTCTTTCTTTAAAGTTAGCTACAAAAATTAGATATTAATTTTGGATAACACCACACGTTCCTTCTTCAAAGTTAGCTACAAAATCCACCATATGATCACCATCAACACCACTAACCTTTATGATCATCATTGCTGTGTTCTCCTCTCTCTCCATGATCAAAGTGACGATACCCCTTGTAGCCCTTCTCTTCCTCCACCCCATGGTCATCATGTTCCCCAGCCTTATAATCTTTTCCCCTCTCCTGCTCGTATCCACTATAAGCATCACCATATCGTCCCAAAACCGGAATATGGTTTCCTATCAGTTCGCCAGGCTGATGGTACCCATAAAGTCCAACATGGGGCTCTTCAAGAACATGGTCCCCATGATCCAATTGAAGTTCTTCGTCCTCATCATCAAGGTCATCATCAGCATTGTCATGATAGTCCTCGTAGACCTCGAAATTCTTGTTCTCTCCGACCTCCTTATCTGGGACGTAGTAGGGCGCGACGGCCTTGACCTGGGGCCTGACCAGGGCATATTCTGGGACCTTAACAGGTGGGAGGTGTGGCTCCCGAGGTGCGTAGGGAAGACTCAGGCCCGGATAGACCACTCCGGGTGCGTGAAGCTGATGCGGTGGTGGGGGTAGTGGGCCCTGAAGAGCGGAGACGAACTGGAGGGGTTTGGGTGCGTCGTAGTATAGGTTGCTTCCGTGATTGGTGTACTGGATATAGGAGACTGGGAGTCCCTGTTGCTGGTTGTACGAATAGCCGGACGCAGATGTCTCTAGGTCCGCCATCCTCATTTTGGAAACGGTCATCTTCTCGATGTGTGCTGGTGATGCTACAGTGGCGCCCAACAGTGGCAGAAAGATCAGGCTGAAGAGGGCACTCATTTTAGGATCTGGAGTTGGATCCACCAATTGTATAAAATGTATAAAATGTATAAAATGTATAAAATGTATAAAATGTATAAGATGTATAAAATGTATAAAATGTATAAAGTGTATAAAATGTATAAAATATATGAAATATATAACCGTTGGACTTTCTAGTTTTCAAAATAAATAAATAAATATAAAATATGTGAAATTTATTAATCCTGTCAATCTACATCAACACGCACTGATAGAAACCGCAAACTGTGTCCAGTGCGAAATCCCGGTTAGACTTTATAGGACCGGACCAAGGACTTGGAATATGTGATATCGACTGAGCGTACTTCACGGTCGATAAGAATAATTCAAGTACATTAGACGTCATTGACAGTGCTCCCCCTGGCATTCGCACTTTACGTAATTTCCAAGCAGGAGGTCGTTGTTTCAAGTTTCTTGCGCAGAGGAATGGTACCGTTAACGGATACGGGTCCGCTGAGTCGGGAGGTTTGGAAAAGTGGGTTTTCTTTTTGACCTCGGACGGTGATGAAATTTAGAGTAAAGAAGGTGATGTCGAGACTGAAAGGATACTGAGGCGCACAATGGGGCAAATCTGGTATTTACTGTTCAAAATAGTCTGGAGCCTGTAATTCTCAACGGATTTGGAAGATTTTTTTATGTTTAGCATTAAATTTAATGTTTAAATTTAATGTTTAGCATTAAATTTAATGTTTAGCATTAAATTTCCAAGAAAAGGGTGGAAGGGGATGATTTAATTTATTTTTGTGTACAGTAATATGTAAACAAATATGTTGACAAAATTGGCCATTTCAATAATGTGACTATACGAGGGGTTAACCACTACTGAATTCAGGTGTACACTTGCCCATGAATTCTTTTGAATTCCTTGAATTCTTTGAATTTTAATAAATTCTTTGAACTGTTTGAATTCGATATTTGAATCATTTTCAATTCTTGAAATTCTTTTAAAGTCTTCGATTTTTAAAAATTCTGTGCAATTATTTTAAATTCTTTGAATTCGTTTGAATTCTTTTGATTCCTCTGAATTTTTTGAAACATTTTTAATTCGATTTATGACTTTTTTGAATTCATCGAATTATTTTAAATTCTTTGGAAATAAATAAATAATTTAAATCCATCCTAATTCTTTAAATTCGTTTAAATTGTTTGAATTCGATCTCTGAATTATTTTGAATACTTTGGAATTCTTTGGTTTCTTTTGAATTCGTTTGAATTTGTTAATGTTTCTTAAATAGATCTTTGAAGTCTTTGAATTTTCGGAATTCACTGAATTATTTTGAGTTCTTTGGAATTCTCTCAATTCATTTAAATTATTTGAATTGTTTGAATTCGATCTTTCACTTCTTTTAAATCCCTTGAATTCGATCTTTTACTTCTTTTGAATTCTTTGAATTTGATCTTTCACTTCTTTTGAATTCTTAGATTTCGATCTTTCACTTCTTTTGAATTCTCTGAATTCGGTCATTCACTTCTTTTGAATTCTTAGATTTCGATCTTTCACTTCTTTTGAATTCTCTGAATTCGATCATTCACTTCTTTTGAATTCTTTGATTTCGATCTTTCACTTCTTTTGAATTCTCTGAATTCGGTCATTCACTTCTTTTGAATTCTTTGATTTCGATCTTTCACTTCTTTTGAATTCTCTGAATTCGATCATTCACTTCTTTTGAATTCTTTGAATTATTTTGAATTGTTTATTATTCTGTAAATTGTTTTTAATTTTTTGAATTATTCTAAATTCTTTGACCTTCTTCCAATTCTTTTAAATTAATTGAATTATTTTGAATTCTCTTGAATTTTTTGAATTTTTGGAATTCTTTTCAATTCATTGAAGTTTTTTAACTAGATCTTTAAATTCATTAAATTTCTTTTAATTCTTTGGTTTCTTAAAATTCTTTTAATTTTTTTATTCTATTTTTGAATTCCTTGAATTATTTTTAATTCTTTCAATTCTTATAAATTTTTTGAATTCGTTTGAATTCATTGAATTATTTTGATTATTTAAATAATTTTTTAATCTTTTTTAAGGATTCAAAATAATTCAATGAGTTCAAACGAATTCAAAGAATTTAAAAGAATTGACAGAATTAAAAATAATTCAAAGAATTTAAAAATAGAATTAAAAAATTAAAAGAATTTTAAGAAATTAAAGAGAATTCAATCTTTGAATTCATTGAATTCTTTTGAATTTTTAAATTCTTTGTTATAATTGCAATCCTGTAAACTTCTTTGAATACTTTGAACTCATTTAAATTCTTTTGAATTTTTTCAATTCCTTGAAGTTTTTTAATTTGAACCTTAATTTTCTTGAATTCATTGAATTATGTTGAATTCTTTTAATTTTTTAAAATTCTTTAATTGTGTTAATTCTTTAAATTTATTATTCGTTTTTGGAATTTTTTGAATTCATTGAATTACTTTTAATTTTTTGGAATTCTCTTAATCCTTTAAGTCCTTTGAATTCGTTTAAATTCTTTTGATTCCTCTGAAATTTTTGAAGCTTTTTTAATTCAATCTTTGAATTTTTTGCATTCATTGAATTATTTTAAATTATTCGAAATTCGTTCAATTATTCTAAATCCTTTTAATACATTGAATTATTTCGAATTTTTTGGAATAATTTCAATAATAAATTCTTTAAATCCATCTTAATTCTTTAAATTCGTTTGAATTGTTTGAATTCGATCTCTGAAATATTTTGAATACTTTGGAATTCTTTGACTTCTATTAAATTCGTTTACATTTGTTGATGTGTTTTAAATATATCTTTGAGGTCTTTGAATTTTCTGAATTCACTGAATTATTTTGAATTCTTTGGAATTCTCTCAATTCTTTTAAATTCTTTGAATTGTTTGAATTCGATCTTCCACTTCTTTTGAATCCTTTGAATTCGATCTCTTACTTCTTTTGAATTGTTTGAATTATTTTGAATTCTTTAGAATTCTGTAAATTCTTTTCAATATTTTGAATTATTCTGAATTCTTTGAACTTCTTGCAATTCTTTTAAATTCTTTAAATTATTTTGAACTCTCTTGAAGTTTTTGAATTCTTTTCAATTCTTCGAAGTTTTTTAATTCGATAATTTAAATTCATTGAACTATTTTGAATTCTTTTAATTTTTTTTAATTCTTTGGTTTTTTAAAATTCTTTAAATTTTTTTATTCGATTTTCGAATTCTTTGAATTATTTTTAATTCTTTCAATCCTTATACATTCTTTAAATTCGTTTGAATTCATTGAATTATTTTGAATTCTTTAAAAAATTTTAATTGTTTGAATTCAATCTTTAAATATATTGAATACTTTTGAATATATTGAATTTTTTTGAATATATTGAATTCTTTTGAATTTTTTTAATTCTTTGGAATAATTGCAATTCTGTAAAATTCTTTGAATTCTTTGATCTCATTTGAATTCCTTTGAATTTTTTCAATTCTTTGAAGTTTTTTAATTCGAAAATGATTTTTTTTTAATTAATTGAATTATGTTGAATTATTTAAATTTTTTAAAGTTCTTTAATTGTGTTTAATTCTTTAAGTTTTTCATTCTTTTTTTGAATTTCTGAATTCACTGAATGATTTTGAATTTTTTGGAATTTTCTTTAAGCTCTTTGAATTCGTTTGAATTCTTAAACATCCTCCGATTTTTTTGAATCTTTTTTAATTCGATCTTTGAATTTTTCGAATTCATTGAATTATTTTAAATTATTTGGAATTCGTTCAATTATTCGAAATCCTTTTAATTCATTAAATTATTTCGAATTCTTTGGAATAATTTCAATGACAAATTCTTTAAATCCATTTTAATTCTTTAAATTCGTTTGAATTGTTTGAATTTGATCTCTGAAATATTTTGAGTACTTTGGAATTCTTTGATTCCTTTTGAATTCGTTTAAGTTTGTTGATATTTTTTAAATAGACCTTTAAAGTCTTTGAATTTTCTGAATTCTCTAAATTATTTGAATTCTTTAGAATTCTTTCAATTCTTTTAAATTCTTTGAATTTTTTGAATTCGATCTTTCACTTCTTTTTAATTCTTTAAATTCGACTTTTCACTTTTTTTAAATTCTTTGCATTCGATCTTTCAATTTTTTTTAATTCTTTGAATTCGATATTTCACTTCTTTTGAATTTTTTGAATTATATCTTTCACTTCTTTTGAATTCTTTGAATTAAAAAATTAACTTCCTTTGAATTCTTTGAATTCGAAAATTAACTTCTTTTGAATTCTTTGAATTCGATCTTTCACTTCTTTTGAATTCTTTGAATTCGATTTTTCACTTATTTTGAATCCTTTAAATTCGATCTTTCACTTTTTTTGAATTATTTGAATTCGATTTTTTACTTCTTTTAAATTCTTCGAATTTGATGTTTCACTCCTTTTGAATTCTTTGAATTATTTTGAATTCTTTAGAATTCTGTAAATTCTTTTGAATTTTTTGAATTATTTTGTATTCTTTGAACTTTATCCAATTATTTTAAATTCATTGAATTATTTTGGATTCTCTTTAATTTTTGAATTCTTTTCAATTCTTTGAAGTTTTTCAATTCAATTTTTAAATTCTTTGAATTATGTTTAATTCTTTCAATTCTTATAAATTCTTTGAATTCATTGAATTATTTTGAATTCTTTTAAATTTTCTTAATTGTTTGAATTTAATCTTTGAATTCATTGAATTCTTTTGAATTTTTTAAATACTTTCGAATACTTGCAATTCTGTAAAATTCTTTGAATTCTTTGAACTCATTTGAATTCATTTGAATTCTGTTCAATTCTTTGAAGTTTTTTAATTAGAATATTGTTGAATAATTGAATATTCTTGAATTGTTGAATTATGTTGAATTCTTTGAATTTTTTAAAATTCTTTAATTGTGTTCAATTCTTTAAATTTTTTATTCGTTTTTTGAATTTTTTGAAATTCTCTTAATCCTTTGAGTTCTTTGAATTCGTTTGAATTCGATGTTTGAAACATTTTGAATTATTAGAATTATTTTTCTTGTAATTCATTTAAATTCTTTGAATTCGTTTGAATTCATTTAAATTTTTTGAAATTGTTTGAATCCGTTGATTTATTTTAAATTCTTTTAAATTCTTTGAATGTTTTTAAATTCTTTGAATTCTCGAATCTTTTGAATTATTGAATTCTTTTGAATTCTTGAATTCAGGCGAACATCAAAATTGCTATAGTTGTTAAACCCTCGATTTTTTATTTTCAAACAAATTACTTGAATAAACTTGTTGTTGACCAGAAATAATGAAGATAGTCTTAAATGGCATAAAAATTATATTCTTAATTTTATTTGTAATAACAATTTATTTAAACAATTTCTCCAGTATATTAGTTTACTGTTGAACAAAATTATTTTGTACTCAAATCAATGAGATTTATTAGTGGAATGGTATTAAGTATAACGAAAGCTGGTAATTGAAGTGAACAATTTACAAAGTTATAAACAATTTTTAAATCTTTTTAAGGTCCACAGACAGATGGATGGATATTACGGAGAAGTTAACATGAGCATTTGATCAAAAGATAATTTTTCATGAAAAATAATCTGATTTTTTAATTATTGAAACAATTATGGACCTTATACCAAATGCAAAATTATAAAATACTGCAGTAATTTAGTGGCATAATATTACATTATGCCAATTTTGTTTACCTATTTGCACAAGGTATTTTAGTTAAATCGACAAATTAATATCGTAATATATATTACATAAGATTTCAGATCAACATACTGACGTGCTCTTAACTGAGAGATGTAATTAAATTTTAATTTTTATATTCTGAAGTTAAATAGGGAATGTTTTTTCATTAACCAAAGGAAATTATATTATATTATCTGTTATCTTGTATGCTATTCTTAATATTCCTCATTTGCATCTGAAAAAATTAAATTAAAAAACAACTTTAACTATTTACTTTCTGATATTCGAATATTCTAATATTATAAATAAGATTTAGTAACAACAATAAATAAGAATAAATAATATTTGTCATTTCAAGTATTTTAGAAACGTTTCAAGTTACAAGTTGTGATAATTTTCACAAACTTGATTGCAAAATATACACGATATCAAACCTCATAAGTATGTAATAGTGTTTTTTATTATTAATAAATTTATTCTTTTTCGAAATTCTGTACTTAATAATTTAATAAATCTCGTAGACGTATCTACATAAAATTATGTGATTATTTGATAGTAGCCGTACATATTTGTAGAATTGGTCCCTATTTTTAGGTAGTAAATTAGATCAATATTATGTAACATCTAAATTGTAGAAACCTGCTAGCTTCGGCTACATCGATCTATTTTCATTCCAAAAAAACAATTTAAATTCGTTATATTGAAAAATTATTATTAATCTTTCGTAATGTAAACCAATTTTTATTTTGACTCAAGTAAAGGACGGTAAATAACACAATTTTTTTATTAGAATGAAACTTTTCTGGGTGTGTTCTTTGTTCTATTGTCAATTATAATCAATTGTCATTAATTTTCAATAATTATCATCAATTTTCATCAATTATCATCAATTTTTATCAATTTTCATCATCAATTGATGCATACCTAAATTCAAGAGTTTAAGAATTCAAAAGAATGCAAAGAATTTAAAGTAATTCAAACGAATTCAAAGAATTTACAAGAATTGAAAGAATTCCAGAAAATTCTAAGCAATTCTATAAATTCAAAAATCCAAAGAATTCGAAGTTCGAATTAAAAGTTCAAAAAATTTAAAAAATCAAAGAATTGAAAGAAATTCAAAAAATTGAAAATAATTAAATAAATTCAAGAAATTTAACAAGTGAATTAAAAAACTTCAAAGAATTCAAAATAATTCAAAGATCGAATTCAAACGAATTTAAGGAATTCAAAAGGATTCAATGATTTCTAAACCTTTGGAAGAACTGAATGAACTCCAAAGAATTCAAAAAATTCGAAATAATTCAAGGAATTCAAAGAATTTAAAAGAATTTCTGAAATTCAGAATGATATAATATCGATTTCAAACCATGCAAAGAATTCAAAAAAATTCGGAGAAATCATGGGAAAGTATACACCTGAATTCAGTAGTTTTTAATCCCTCTATAGTCATTAATCATAAAAAATGATCAATTTCTAAGAGTACTTGTCCTATTATCAACTATGACTAATTATCTTCAATTATCATCAATTATAACCAATTATCACCAATTACCATCCATTTTCATCAATTTTCATTAATTATTATCAAACACCTCGAAGTATTAACAAAAACCTCCAAGTGCCGACCATCAAAGTTCACAAGTCACCGAGGGGTTAACCACTAGCTATTTTCATGCGTAACTAAATTCAAGAATTCAACAGAATTCAAGAATTCAAAGAATGTAAAAGAATTCAAAAAATTGAAAGAATTCAAAAGAATTAAAAAAATTCGAAGACCTAATTAAAGTGAAATCAAAAAATTTAAATAATTCAAAATAATTTTAAGGATTTAAAAGAATTGAAAGAATTCCAAAAAATTCTAAAAAATTCTATAAATTCATAAAATCCAAAGAATTAAAGATCGAAATGAAAATTTTAAAAATTTAAAAAATCGAAAAATTAAAAGAAATTCAAAGAATTCAAAATAATTTAATAAACTCAAAAAATTTAAAATCAAATAACAGAACTTCAAAGAATTTAAAATAATTAAAAATAATTTAAAATAATTCAAAATAATTCAAAAAATTCAAATAATTCAAAGCAATTCAAAGCAATCCAAAAATTTCAAAATAATTCAAAAATTTCAGAATAATTCAAGGATCGAATTCAAACAGTTCAAACGAATTTAAGGAATTTAAAATAATTCAATGATTTTTAAGGATTTAGAAAAATTAAAATAATTCCGAAGAATTCAAAATAATGCAACGAATTCAAAAACTTAAAAAATCGAATTAAAAAAACTTCAAAGAATTCATAAAAAATCAGAAGAATTCAAACGAATTGAAAGAATTTAAAATAATTTCAAAGAATTTTAAAGAATTTATAGAAATCAAAGTGATATAATATCGATTTCAAACCATTCAAAGAGTTCAAAAAAATTCAAAGAATTTATGGAGAAGTGTACACCTGAATTCAGTAGTTATTAATCCCTCGAAAGTCGCCAATCATAAAAAAGGATCAGTCTCTGAGTGAACTTGGTCCGTTACCATTTATCATAACTTTGCAACAATTTTCAGCAATTATCATCAGTTTTCATGAATTTTCACCAATTCTCATAAATTGTCATCAATTTTATCAATTTTCATCAATTATCACCAACCACGTTTATGCATAAACAAAAACCATGAAGTGCCAATCATTAAAGTTCATTAGTCACCAATTATCAAAAATCGTCACTTTGTGAGTGTACTTGACCTATCATCAATTATCATCAATTATCGCCAATTATTATCCATTAACATCCATTTTTATCAATTTTTATTAATTATCATCAAACACGTATAAGCATTAACAAAAGCCTCTAAGTGCTGATCATCAAAGTTCAATAGTCATTAATCACTAAAAATCATCACACTCTGAGTGTACTTGTCCTATCATCAATTACGATCAATTATAAACAATTATCATCAATCACCACCAATTATCATCAATTACAACCTATTATCATCCATTATCATCCATTAGCATCAATATTCATTAATTACCATCAAACACCTTCAAGCATTAGCAAAAGCCTCTAAGTGCCGATCATCAAAGTTAAATAGACATTAATCATTAAAAATCATCACTCTCTCAGTGCACTCGTCCTATCATCAATTATCATCAATTACCACCAATTATGATCAATTAACACCAATTATCATCCATTATCATCAATTAGCATCAATTTTCATTAATTATCATCAAACACACTTAAGCATTAAGAAAAACCTCCAAGTGTAAATCACCAAAGTTCTATAGTCACCAATCATTAAAAATCATCACTCTCTGAGTGTACTTGTAATATCATCAATTATGATCACCTATCACTATTTATCTCCAATTATCATCAATTATCATTCATTATTTTCCACTAGCATCCATTTTCATTATTTATCATCAAACACTTTTAAGCATTAACGTATCAAAGTTCATTCAAAGTTCAATAGTCACCAATCATTAAAAATCATCACTATCTTAGTGTAATTGTTCTATCATCAAATATGATCAATTATCATCAATTTTCTCCAATTATCATCATTTATCATTAATTATCATCCATTATTATCCATTAGCATCAATTTTCATTATTTATCATCGAACACTTTTAAGCATTAAAGTATCAATGTTCATTCAAAGTTCAATTGTCACCAATCATAAAAAATCATCACTCTCTCAGTGCACTTGTCCTGTCATCAATTATCATCAATTTCCACTAACTATCATCCATTATCGTCCATTAGCATCAATTTTCATTAATTATCATTAAACAACTTTGAGCCTTAACGAAAACCTCCAAGTGCCAATCATCAAAGTTCAATAGTCACCAATCATTAAAAATCATCACTATCTTAGTGTAATTGTTCTATCATCAAATATGATCAATTATCATCAATTTTCTCCAATTATCATCATTTATCATTAATTATCATCCATTATTATCCATTAGCATCAATTTTCATTATTTATCATCGAACACTTTTAAGCATTAAAGTATCAATGTTCATTCAAAGTTCAATTGTCACCAATCATAAAAAATCATCACTCTCTCAGTGCACTTGTCCTGTCATCAATTATCATCAATTTCCACTAACTATCATCCATTATCGTCCATTAGCATCAATTTTCATTAATTATCATTAAACAACTTTGAGCCTTAACGAAAACCTCCAAGTGCCAATCATCAAAGTTCAATAGTCACCAATCATTAAAAATCATCACTCTCGGAGAGTACTTGTCCTATCGTCAATTATGTTCAATTATCATAATTTATCGCCAATTATCATCAATTATCATCCATTATTATCCATTAGCATCAATATTTATTAATTACCATCAAACACCTTCAAGCATTAGCAAAAGCCTCTAAGTGCCGATCATCAAAGTTCAATAGACATTAATCATTAAAAATCATCACTCACTCAGTGCACTTGTACTATAATCAATTATCATCAATCATCATCAATTATCATCAATTTCCACTATATATCATCCATTATCGTCTATTAGCATCAATTTATAATAATAATCATCGAACAAATTTAAGCATTTAGAAAAAGCTCCAATTGCAAATCATCAACGTTCAGTAGTCACCAATTATCAAAAATAATAACTGTCTGAGAGTACTTGTCCTATCATCAATTATGATCAATTATCATCAATTA
>JBAGKK010003955.1:0-12488 GCA_037177015.1 Euceroptres primus | reverse complement strand
CTATAAAAAAGTTTGCAAAGTCATCAAAAATATGCCGTCCATTTAGGTGTACGATTTGAAAAAGAATGACCCATATACAAAAAAATGTCGTCCGCATATATGGCCGCACGAACATTGGGAGGAAGGAACTCCAAGATTCTGTGTAGATCAAGGTTGAACAAAATTGGGGACAACACCCCACCTTGCGGAACTCCAACACCACAGTCTCTAAACTCCCCAAATTGAGCCGAGAAGTATATACGTCTCTTAGAGGTAAGAAAGCCTAAAATTGACTATTCGGCTCGAAACACCCAGATTACCAAGTTGCTTGACCAGAACACTTGGCAGGACACTATTAAAAGCCCCTTTAATGTCCAAAGCTAATGCTAGTATACTCTCCCCTCGTCCAAAACCTTGTACTATATCCGTTACGACCATGGAGACACAATCAAGAGCCGACCTGCCGCGTCTAAACCCAAATTGGTATCTAAGAATCCATCCCTCTCTTTCCGCCCTTTATTCCAGCCTTTTTTGAATCAGTCGTTCAAAAAGCTTGCAAAAAACTGAAGTCAAGGAAATAGGGCGAAAACCCTTCCCAAACGGCTTAGAAAGAAACCGAACCAACGTATCTCTCCATGTTTCAGGAAATTTAGAAAAGTGGAAAAAGCTGTTAAAAAGCTTCAGGATAAACCGAAGCACTGGTTCTGAGAACTTCCTCACAATTTCATACGATACTCCATCCAGACCTGGAGCCGACTTCTTCCTACACGATGCCAATGCTATTTCAAATTCAGACGACGAGAAGGGCTCATTAAAGCGATCAGCATCTTCTCCTACAGGAATCAAAGGAATATCCTCAGGGATAATATCGGGCCTAATTAGTTCCTCCTGTAGCCGACGAATCTCGACCACATCTGGATCATTAATCCGATTGGTATTTTTAGCAGTGTCCCTATTAAGTAGGGAATTTACGACCCCCTAAATCTTATTCAACCCCGTCGAAGAATCCAACGATTCACAGAAAGATTTAAAAGACTGAAATTTTTGACCTCTCAAAAACCTTTTAATTACTTGGTCCACTTTGTCGAACTCCTCCCTAGCAAATCGCGTTTGTATAACATTGACAATCTTACGTGCAGCTCTACGGACTCTGATTGCACAGTCACATTGCTCGTTCCACCACAAGGGTTGCAGCTTCCTTTTACCCGCCCTAGATCCCGCCCGATATGCACCCCACTTCTCAAGTAATTCACAAACGACATCAATAAATTTTTCATATACCACAGTTGGATCCACAGATTGTTCCAAATCATTTAACAGCTTAGAGAGAAATTCCTCTAACTCCCTATTAAACTGCGTCCAATCTAAGGATTTAACGTTAAGTCTATTAGAATTAGAAACTCCATGTAACGCAGGCGCAAGGTCCAAACTACCCCTGAGAATCCGCTGATCGGAACCATACTGGTCCTCCGACACCTCCCAACTTACAAAAGGAATCAGAGAAGCTGAAATAAAACCGAGGTCGACCTAAATTCCTTGTAGGTGAAAGATAAGTGGGAACCGAATCGTTTAGAACAGCCAAATTAAAATCAGAAGCGATGGTTGTAAGTACATAATCCCTCCTATTAGACAAATCCGCTCCCCACGTAGGAGAGTGAGCATTAAAATCTCCGCATAATAGTATATATTGTGGGTTCGTAGCCCTATTTAAGATTTGAAATAATGATTCATAATCCATTTCTGAATCCGGTGAAGCATAAACTTTAAGAATGGCGATTTTACCTTTAACCGTAGATATGGTGATACCTACCACCTCTATCTCACTTATCCACGGACCTTGCAGATCCACCCTATCCGTAAGAAAATCATTCTTAACCAAGATCATAGTCCCCCGACCCCCTACCGGATCTCCGGTCACACCTAAACGTTATATGGTTTCTAATCTCCCATACCGGAAACTCCCCAGACAGCCAAGTTTCGGAAATACATAGGATATCCAAAACATAGTTAAAAACCAGATCTTCCACCTGCTCTTTTTTATTCAGCACACTACGTGCATTCCAGACACCAAATTTAATTTGACTTCGGTCATTGGCCATGATGTAAGAGTTAAAACCCAGTCTAATTAAATCAAACCACTCCCAGAACTCAACCAAGTTTCAAAAAAGAATTATACCCACTTATAAATCTAAGTAAGGTAAAAAAGAGATTTAAAAGCCTTAAACAAACCGTGCTAAATTAAGAACAGCGATGTAAATAAACTCAGAAATCCCTTCAATATATTTACTCAAATATGTAGAACAAAGCCACTAAAGACCTTAGCGACCCCAAAAAAGAAAACGAATTTTTATAAGTCTCTTCCCTACACCTAAAATAAAACAGGTTTAATTACCTAAAGAAAAGAAAATAAGGCGATATATCAGTATCGTCCAACTGGTTTGAAAAGATTCGGTTATCTCTACAATTTAATTAGCGAGATAGGTGAAACAGGGCCTCTAAGGAGACCCAAGGAATCCGAGAAATCTGTAGGACCTTCCCCCAGTCCCCCATCCAAATTACCGGAGGGAAATTCAAGACCCGCAAAAAGACCATTTCCTTTCAATGATTCCACAATCTTATTATTCCTTGCACCTAAGCTTAGCAAGGCCAAAGCAGCTTCTGTAAGAACCTCAGGAGAAGGGTCCCTGCTCCCAGCCCTGGGGGAGTTTCGTCTAGTAGAACTATAGTTCTGCCATCTCACAGGGGATCTATTAGGATCAGTAGAGCCAGAAGGTAAGATGGAGTGTACTCCAGGATCAACCTCCGTATTACGGAATAGGCGCTGAGACCTATGTATACCCATTTCTCTCAGCCGGGTATCCGCCTCAAGGAACGCGCAAGACCTTCTGATCCTATTCTGACACGAATCAGTTCTATGCCAATCCCCGCAAAACTCACAGATAGGCCGCGTGCTCCTGCATTGATCAGCTACGTGCCTGAATCGCTGGCACATAAAGCACCTCCTAGGCGGAGGAATCACAGGGGTAAGATAAAACACAAACCCGGTCAATTTGACCAATTTCGGAACTCTGGGAGCATCAAATGCGAATTCAACCGTCTCAGAGAGAGAGACCCATCGGAATTTGTACGTCGTCGAATCATAGAGACCAAAGATCTGGAAGTGGCATCTAGCCTGTGCAGAATATTTTGTACATTATACTTAACATCAATCCCCAGGGTTGTGAACTCTTTCTTTCTCATAAGAAAAGGAGGGATATAAGCCCGAAACCCACTCGATTTAAAGACAGGAGAATCTACCAAGGAATTCGCGTCCCTTCAATCCTCGCAGAAAATCTTAATTTGGTTCTTCCCACTTACCGATAGGGTTCTATTCCCTTGTATGATCGATTCCACCATGTCTGCAAAAGCCAGAAGATCATAATTCCCCAGGTTTCGACCGACAGTTGTACTCTCCACAAAAATTAAATATGGGGACGGGAAGGAAGGATGAAATCTAATATTCGAATCAGCAGGATCTCTCACCCACAAAATTTCACCAGACACTGGCCTTTTCGCAGTCCCATGAGGTTGCTTCCCCGAGCCACCCAGCTCGCTGAAGCAAGAAACGCTAACGTCCGCTTGATTATTACCAACAGGGGAACGAGATCTAAAACTAACATTGGATCTGTTTACCGAGGAAGATTCCTCACTACCAGAGACATCCACCCTATTTATCTTCTGTGAATTTGTAAAAGTAAGGGAAGAAGATCCCCTTGGTGGGAACGAACCCCTCTGTCTTTTACTTATTTCCTCCGATAACAGGATCCGATCTTCGAACCCATCGGAAAAGCCCCCCATGCGTGCACCAGGTCTCCTCTCCTGTAGCTGAGGGCCAGAGAAACCCCTGCCCCTAAATCTGCCCTTCCCCGGATAAGGGCCAGCACCATTCTTGCCTCGGTCCATGCTAGCCATTCGAGAGACCAGGACAATCTAAAAAAAGATACTAATAAGTTTTATATTCTTAATTAATCCAATATTTATCAAAATATTCCTTTAACCAGAAAGAAAGACTTTGATCTAATCTAATTAAGTATCCCACATCAGGGTCATCAATTACAGCAATAGAAGGGTTCAAGCAATTCTGGGAACCGAATATCGATCAACGCCAGGAGGACGACTAATACTCTATTCGTCCTTCATAACTCGATTATTATTAAATTCAATCAAATGATAAGCGCGAAAAAATAAAATGACTCAAACTGTCTTAGAAGTAGCAAGTCACAATCCCAAAAGTTCACTTCATAGAGCCAAGGGTATAGGTTCAACCTCAGTTCTTTTTAATATTGTACATAAAAAAGGAAGCGTATGCATTAACCTTAA
This sequence comes from Euceroptres primus, assembly GCA_037177015.1. Lineage (NCBI taxonomy): Eukaryota > Metazoa > Arthropoda > Insecta > Hymenoptera > Figitidae > Euceroptres > Euceroptres primus. Next base: position 8,150 of record JBAGKK010003955.1, on the reverse strand, counting down.
TGCCTTATATTCAAAGCCCGTTACTCTATTAATTAGTATTGTGAAACTAAAAACTGAAAACAAGAAGCTATTTATAAGATGTTATATAGCTGAGAGGAAAAGTAAGATAAGAGTAGGATGATCATGCTCCACATCAAGTTCAAAAAGTTTCAAATGCCAATTCCCAGAATCCAGAAAACGTGGCGTCTTAAATATGGCCGCTACAACCCAAGCATTCAAGTGTTCTCCTGAACACTCAAATTCAAAACAGCTTTCCTTATAAATACCAATCCTTCATATGATTAATGTTAATAGTTTCCACAACAGATCTCCATTCAGGGTTCCAATGGCTCCAGTAGAAGCAGGCTCAAAGAACTTCAAGAGCAAATCCAGAAAACGTGGTTCTTCAATAAAATGGCAACGGCGTCCCCGATTACATAACCTTCTTCAACAGCAATCAAATCTCCAATTCACTCAAATTCTCCATAAAGCACTTCAATTTCAATTAAAAAACTCGTAGATGCAATCATTAACTGATATAAGCAGAAACACGCGAGAAAAGAAACTCGCAAAATTATTAACCCAAAGATGGCGGTTGTCAGTTTTGAACACATAACCTCACTTTAGTACCTTTTATCAATTTTATCCACGTTATTTTCTTACTAGACTAAACAACATTTTGTGCTTATAAATATATTAATAATATGTGTAATTAATATATTTATGAGTCACGTTTATGAAATTGTTTGTTCTATCAAAGTTTGTTTACCTGCGAAGGATAATGCTCTGTTGACAAGTGATTTTACCGACGGGGAATGGCGTCACAATTTGTTTTCGAAAGTTAGGTTATGTTCGAGGTAATTTACATCATGTAATAAACTAAGGACGTAAAATGCCTGGTAAATTACTGTAAAAAACCATGTAATTTACCTCGGGTATTTTACTTACACAACCCTGGTCAGGGGTCACCTTGATTGCGAGTTAGGCGTAGAGTATTTGCAAAGGGGACTTGGCTCGTTCTTGGAGTGATGACAAACTTAGTGGTGAGTCATGAGGAAGTGCGCAGAAAAACATTCCAAAACGATGACTCATTAGAGAAAAACAGGATGAAGCCAAGGCGAAGCTGCGCTGTAGAAAGTTCTAGAACAAAAAAGGGGCCTAGTAGTAGAGATAAATTTTAGAGTAGGGACGAGTACATAAAAGGCGGAGTTCAGGGCGCCGCAGTCAGAACTAATTTTCTCACGAACGAACTTATAATTGTCTTCTTGACTAATTATTGGCAGATTATTCTGAATTGTCTTAATAAGTTTCAAGCAAATTAAATATTTTGAAAAATATATATTAAAAACTGTATGTAAAACAAAACTGATATTGTGAAAGAAGGAGTTATGATTTTTGGGAACTGAGAACATTGAAAATTTTAAAGACATTTTTGAATAAAAAGCAAAGTGATTTTTCTGACTATTTTCTACATTAGTCTTCAGACTTTAAAAGAGATAATCCAGTGATTTTCGAATTTTGCCGCCCATCAAAAGGAGGATCCTGAGGAATTGGCTTTAGGAAAGGCCAAAAACGGACAGTAAGTGTTACAGAAAGTTTCTAGTGCCAGCGGTGGGATACTCTTTATCTTGTGTGGGAAAGGACTTGAATTGATGCAAGCATTGATTTCCGTGATTTAAACACTAAAAACTTTAAAACATTAAAAAGTGAAAGTTTTTTGCGGAAAACTGTGAAGAACAAAAAAATTGCGATTAAAAGAAGAATGTGAAAGGACACTAGAGGACTTCGAACGAGAGCAACGATTTTGGACCTTTTGGCAATCTTTTTAGTACGGGGTGGATAGAGTAGCCCCAGAAAGAAAGGTTTCCGAAGGGAAAAATTTTGGAGAGTAAATAACACGAGTTTCGGACTGGTGAAAATTAACGGAATTGAAATAATTAATAAATTGCCGCGACATTCCACTTAGGTTTTTGTGTTGGATTTTAAATCTGGAGACGAAGGATGCTGTAAACTGGTACTGGGGTCGTAGCCAGTGATCGGAAGGGTCCCACAAGAAACTTCTCACTGGGTCATTGCAGACAAAGAAAACTTTATAAAGGTAAATGGACCAACAAGGGCCGGAAAATATACCAGATCAAGCAGAAAGGGTCTATGAGGTGATAAGATTTGTTGTTGGACGAAGGATTGTCGTTCGGTTGGAGCAAGCTCCAGAAAGAATCACATTTCCAGCAGAGGGTGGATAAAAACCCTAGTTAAAGGACTAGAAAGGAAGGAAGAACAATATAAAATCAGTTGCAGAAAGGACTAGACAGGAAGAAGGGACTATTGGTGTTTATTTTCTAATTGAAAATTGAAGAAGGAAGAACTAGAAAGTAAAGGGCAGTTTAAAAGAAGGAAAACCGAAGAGTTTGAGCGGGAGTGGTGTAAAATTGAAAATTGATTGCGTGGAAAAAAATTAATTGTGAAAGGTGTACTAATTTTTTAATCGCGTCAAAAAGATTTTAATTTTCTCAGTCTGTCATCTAGAACATCAATTGGTAAGTCAGTTCACCTTTTACGAAAATCTCAAATTAAGAAAGCAATCTCTCTCACAAAATAAGAAGGGAATTTGAGAATATTAGAAATAATATAATATGAAAAATGTCGTCGAAAAGAAAAGTGGAAAATAGGAAAGGTAGATTGAGATTTGGAGAAGAAATAATGAGGAATAGGTGAGAAAAAAGTACGGTTGGGGCGGAGCGCACAGAAGAGACACCCGGTGTAGGTTATTAGGCAGTGAGTGAAAGTATACCGAGTGTACAGAATTTGACAATTATTTCACTGAGTTAATTTAACGATGGTGATGAGGTAGAGCAGGCTAAATCAGAACAGGAAGGTGGGAATAATAAAAATGGGGAAAATCAAAATACAAATACAGGAAAAGACAAAAAAATGAATTATCTTCCTTTGAGAGCGGCTCTAGAATTTTTGCCAAAAGAATTTAACGGATTCGATATTTTTGTAATTAAATTTATTAAGAATTGTCAGTTTGCACAGGATTAAATTTCACCTAATAAAAGACATCACTTATTTTGTATGATAAAATCTAAAATTGTAGGTAATGCCGAAAGGTCGCTTTAAAATCAAGAAATTAATTAATTGTCATTCGATTAATAATTATAATTGTCATTTGCTAATAATTTATGTTTTCGGAAAAGGTCAAGGATGTAGATTTTGAGGAACAAATGTTCAGGTTTTCAATCATAAAAATCAAGATAAAATAAACTTTTATCAAACGTTATTTGGAATAAAACGGACAATCTAATTTTATTTGAATAAAAAAGGGTGCATTAATTTCATTTGCCCACAACAAGGTAGTTTTTGAAAATTTCAAAACAGAGGAATCCACGTTCCTGAGTTGGAGTTTTAAATTTGTCGAGACCAGAGTCAACTTGTGTTACGGTCCTGCGCTATAGTAGGCAAAATGACTTCCTTCACTACCAACTCTGATTGGCCGGCTGTTGTGAGTTCGTTGCTGTCGCTGATTCGTTGAAACGAATACTGAGGAACTGGGATTGATTTAAAAATAAATGAGACACTGGATTCCAAATCACACGAACAGGATTTATTGTGATTTCAAGTTGAGAGTTGGTTTTACAATAACTTATTCTCTTGTTATAGTTCCAAACAATTATTTTCTCGAAAATAATTTATTTAACAATTGATGAATCTGATTCCCGCACACACTCGTTCACGTTCAAAAATCACTCATGGTAAATATTGGAGATAATTCACAGCATTTGCTGGTGGAATTCTGACCTTAATTATGTCTTCATCAGCTAAGTAAATATATGGATCTCAATCCACCTGTCAGCAAAACGATAAATTTTCAACTTACAAATTCAGGGATGATTATCAACGCACCATTCTTCCAAGAGATGACAAAGGTGAATGTTGAATTTGACATTTCAACTAAGAATCAATTTTTCAATTTCAAATATTCCGCTAGAGGATCGTTGAAATTATCTCCTCATTTATTCATAATTAGATATTATTGATTTATCGCGCACAGTACATTCACAGGTTTATAGTTCATGGCTGATCGCGGCCCGAATGCGGTCGCGTTATAAGTTCCCGCTGCACTTGGACTTCTTCTGACTGCTCACAAGAAAATTTCCTAAGTCCAGAGAACAGAAAAATCTTAAAAACGAGTGTAGCTGGTTCAAGGTTGAATTCGCACGATTTTCGGAGATAAAAACTTTCTGTTTTCGCTGTGCAGCAGTTTTTATAGACCTTAATGCCGCCCCTGAAGAGTGCGGACTTACCCTCATTCTTCAGTTGCAGCCAATTGGATTGCTGACGCCATCATGGTTAATAGCCCGTTTGCCAATAGGAGTCGAGGCCACGAAGCCCCGCCCACAATAAGCGAGTGACAATGAGTTATATGGGTCCCAAAACGATAATTCGTTGACTGACAAACATGCATTGCACTTCCGGTCCAATTTAGCTTAAGGCACGTTCTGTTACTAAAAATAGCTTTTTCACATTTGTCAACTATCAAGTTCGGTCTGTTAATGGCCTTTTTGAGTGACAGGGGTTAAATAATTACTTCTAGGTTCTTACGGTTGACCTTGAAATAGCAATAACTTATCCTTTCACCACTTCCTGGTTTGCGCTATTTTGCAGGTTATCCTTTTGTTCTAATTCGACGCCCTGTCAAGTAACATGATTTGTGATCTCCGGTTAATTGTATTTTTAACCCTATTTCCTAAGAATCCTGGCGTCTATCCTATAATTTATAACATCCGGTGTGTCGAACATAACCCATTTCCTAAGAATCCTGGTGTCTATCCTATAATTTATGACTTCCGGTTTGTCAAACATAACTTATTTCCTAAGAATCCTGGTGCCTATCCTATAATTTATGACTTCCGGTTTGTCAAATATAACCTATTTTCTAAGAAACCTGTCGTCTATCCTATAATTTATGACTTCCGATTTGTCAAACATAACTTATTTCCTAAGAATCCTGGCGCCCTATCCTATAATTTATGACTTTCGGTTTATCAAACATAACCTATTTCCTAGGAATTCGGACACTTGCAATAATTTCCGCCTCGTTGTTGCGCAATCTATTTGTAAGACACAGAGAGAGAGAAAATTTTCTCGGTTGTCATTTACCACATTATTATCAATTTTCATTGTTGAGAAGTAATTTCCTTCAATAAAAGTAATATTACTTTTTCATTTGAAATCTAGAAGAAATTCGAATATTCCACGTGATAAGGCGAGTTCTGCTTTATCGTCAGAACCATTTTACATAAGAGGGTCTGAAGTCCTGCGTGGTAAAACGAGCTCTGTTTTATCATCAGAAGTATTTTGTATAGGAAGGTATGAAATCCCACGGGGTTAATTCGGAGAATTGACACCACGTTACACTTGATAAACTGGATTTTACTGAACTGAGAACTCGGCTTAAGGTTAAATACATAACGGCAAGTGTGACCTCCTGTCACTTAGTAAATTAAAGATGGAGACGAAACAAACGATGATTAGCTGTTTCTCGATTTCGGACCTTTTCCTATTGGACTTCCGATTTTCCGATTCTGTTCGTTGATTGGACGAAGAGGTTCGTTCCTTCTGTTAAGGTTTAAAAACCTAAAGCCAACATAAGTAGGTTTAGATTTACAAATGAATCAAACGAATGTTTATAATCACTTACAACACTTTTAGACCGTTTATTCAATAACAAAATTGTCAAATACATACACTTCTATATTCTAAGAGGCACTATGCTTAACCCTTTGATGCACAGCGAATCATATATGATACACCTTAGTTTTTGCAGTTTTTTATGTATAACTAAGTTATTTTTGGCACTATTAGATTGAAAAAATATTTTTTTTACTTCCTCAGAAAATTTTCGATGCTATATGCTATTTTTCAGATAAAAAATCATTATTAGTTTGCGAGAAAAAAATTTGAAAATGTCTAAAATTTTCGATTTTCTGATATTGATTTTTTTTTTGTTTCTTTAGATCCTAAAGTAGTCACTAGACGCAGGAAAAATTGTTTTCTCACATAAAAAAAATGTATGCCTGAAAGAGTTAAAGATGTAAACGTTTAATTTGAGATTTGGATAAAGTCTATTTCACTTTCCGGTTTAATACAAAGTTTAACGATATCATCTCGTGTGTAAATATGAATTTCAATCCAATCGTCGCGCCGGGATAATGATAAACGCTGCATAAATGTAACTGATTGTCCTGAATCTGTTCAAAATCCTCAATTAAATTAAATAAATTCACGTTTGGATTTGACATAATGTTAAATCAGTTAGAGTCGCTGTCTGTGTTTGCATTAGAAGTATTTACTGAACTGTCAGAAGGGTCAGAACCGATGTAATATTCAGTTTCTCCTTCTTCAGAATAAACCACAATTGAAACTCCATGTAACTCATTGTACACTCTACACAGCTTAAATGGTTCAAACTCGAGATCCGACATAAAATCCATCAATTCTAATAAGAATTGTGGAGGAGCTGACATTATGATTTTAATATTTGACTTCCATAAAAGTTTTTGATTCTCTTTTTAGATTTAAGGTTATTGGATAAACGACTTTGAAAATGGCCGACTGGCTCTGAAATTTTTTAAGTCCAAACCCTCAATTTTTCCGGTACTGGCAAATACGTATATTTAATTTTAATTTTTATTGAGATGAAATTAAATTATACTTACGTGTACTGTAGTGATCTGGCAGTCGATAAAACTTTGTTAATTGTAGATGGGACAAAGTTTCGTATGAAAGTATTTCATAAATTCCGAGGAAGCAGACGAAACTTTAGAAAGAGATGGTCTTAGGAGAAGCCACACGTGACAAAAATATACTCTCACTCACAACACCGACACTTTTGACGAACTCTTATAGTCAATGCAAAATTCTAAGTCTTTATTCTTCCTGATTATAATAAGAGTTTGGTCGTTTATTGCGGTAAACTGCGTCGAAGTGTAATATTGGGAAGACATAATCCAGAAAAAGAGAGATCGAAAATATGACGTCTGAGTTCATTCGAAGTAGACGAAACTTGAATACACTTGCAAAAAATATATTCTCACTCACAACACCGACACTTTTGACGAACTCTTATGGTCAACGCAAAATTCTAAGACTCTATTCTTTCTTATTATAATAAGAGTTTGGTCATTTATTGCGGTAAACGGCGTCGAAGTGAAGTCTTTTGGAAATCAATTCTGGATGGAGCTGCATCAATAATATGATGGAGAAGTTAGTTGGAGATCCGCCTAGCGGTCCTAAGAGATCAAATCTTGTAACTGCACTATTATCGATCGCTACAGGAAAGCTGAGCTGATAATTATTTTTCTTATTTATTTTCCTTGCAGAAATAATGAATGATCTAAAAATACAAAAATAAGCCAGCTTTTGCGAAAAGAAATGTCGAAAAAATGTGTGCATTTGTAGTTCGTACATAAAATGTGCACGCGAGATTTAGCAATTTTGTACAACATTTTAGTTATAATTGTTACAGTATTATTATATATTATTATAATATATAATATAATATATGTGCCCGATAGGCTTTTTGGCAAATTTCGAGAAAAACTGGTTTGAAAAATTCAAAGCACATCTTATGTCCATAGTGACATTGACTTGCAGATGATCCAATGGCTCAGGCGATAACGTGCTTGGCTTAGGAGCAGAAGGTTGCGCGTTCATTTTTATTTCTGCAGCTGCTAGTCCAATTTCGAAAAGAAAATTATAATTTTATATGCGCTAATTTAGCCATAATATAATTCAAAAATAATTGAATGAGATTTTACTAGAAAATATCTGTACCACTCCCTGAAATAAAGTCAGAAATACGCAAATTGTCAATAACATATATTAAGAAATTATAATATTTACATAATTTTAATAAATTATACAAATAATTGAATAAATAAGCATATAATTAAATAAGATGAAAAAAATATGCGGGCATCGAGAATTGAACGCGCAACCTTCTGCTCTTAAGCCAAGCACGCTATCGCCTGAGCCACTGGGTCATCTGCAAGTCAATGTAGCTATGGACATAAGAGGTTCTTTGAATTTTTCAAACCAGTTTTTCTCGAAATTGGTCAAAAAGCCTATCGAGCACATATATTATATTATATATTATAATAATATATAAT
>JBAGKK010003944.1:0-12488 GCA_037177015.1 Euceroptres primus | reverse complement strand
TCCGATTTCAAAATTTCAAAGTGCGCTGAGTTTCGGATTGGACTGGGCCACTTTTCCGCACCCAGGCATTTCCTGGACGCACAGTGTTGGTTTTTCGCCCCAGCCTACTACCCAGCAGTCAGTAGGGCTTCCGGAAAGGGATACCTACGGTAGACGCTGTGACAGATATAGTGAGTACTGTTCTGCAGGAAAGACAAGTAAGCCGCTACTCCCGAAAAATCGTGGTATTCGTGTTACTGGACGTCAAAAATGCCTTTAATTCGGCAAAATGGAGTGACATGCTGAATGCCATGACAGATCATGTTTTAAGCTTAGCTATCCAGAAAATTGAAATAGTACTCCTGACAAGGAAGGAGATTCAATTCGAGATTCCAATGCAGACGGGAACCGAAGTGGTGCAGACGAAGAAAGCGGCAAAACACCTTAGCGCCATGCTCGATAATAAGCTAAATTTCTTGGAGCATATAAAATGAGCAGCTGATAAGGCATGCACAGTAACGACGAACCTCAGCCGGCTAATGGCCAACATATGAGGCCCAAAACCGAGTAGGCGGGGCCTACTGATGGCGGTGACGCACTCCATCCTCCTGCATGGGGACAAAGTTTAAGCGGATGCTCCTAAAAAAGAGAAGTAATGCAAACGTATGGCAGAAGTACAATGGAGAGGAGCACAGAGAGTGGCATGTGCCTATCGTAATGTCTCGGAACCAGCGGCATTGGTAATTACAGGAGTTATACCTATTGATCTGCTTGCAGCAGAACGCAAGGCCGTATACAATAAAAAATCCAAGTGCGGCAAATCTGACGCCAAAGGGGTAGCGAGGGCACAAATGATGCGGCAGTGGCAAACAATTTGCAATGGGGAAACCAGAGGAAAATGAACCTTCAGCCTTATACGTGATATAAATGCGTGGGTGAGCCGTTATCATAAAGAAGTAAACTTCTACACGACCCAAATGCTCTCTGAACACGGGTTGTTCCGGGCCTTTCTCCACAGAATAGATAAAGCCGAAAAGCCCGACTTCTCATACTGTGGGGTATACCGCGATGATGCGTTTCACACTTGTTTTGAGTGCAACAGGTGGATAGAAGAAAGACAAAGGCTGGAAAGCGAGGTCGGATCTTTTACACCAAACACTCTCATGAACGTGATGCTTGGTAGCGAGGATCACTGGAATTTCATAACCAGCTATGTGGAATCAGTCTTACGTCAGAAGAAAAGCGACGAGGAGAAAAAAACTGGAGCCAGAGAGGAGGCAGTCCAACCAACGACAACCAATCAAGATGTCAAAGGCCGACGAGCCCGATGTGCGGTACCACCGCACTACTGAGGATGACGCGTTTATATTTGTTGAGACACGAGGCTGACGAATTAAGAAAAAAAAAATCTAGCAGATGCTTCAGTAGGCAAAGAAACGGCACCCCCTGAAGTAATGCGAAAGCAGTTCCGGGGGGATCCCTGCCAATGAGAAAGGGTAGTATTTTTTAGTGGTTCCTTAATGGCATCGCTATAATGGCAAATTAGGATCATTATGAATAATATTACAATACATATCCGGATCATTGTAGGGACGGTATTAAGAATCTCCACACTACCGAAAAGTGCGGACCCATCCCGGTGTGTTTTAAGAACATTTTTGACCAGCCCTCGTAAAAAATTCTTTTCTGTGGTGTTATATGTTAATTCAAACCCCTTCAACGTCCTACTCGCGAATGAGATTGGCATGTGCTCGCCATTTTCATCTAATTCAAAAAGAACGGCCCCTAGTGCTATGTCACTGGCGTCCGCTTGAAGATAAAATGGCTTGGAAAAAACAGGATAGTTCAGAATGACAAATTCGCAAAATAAATTCTTTACTCTACCGAAAGCTACTTCTTTTTCAGAATCCTATATCCATTTGGCGTGTTCGGGCGTGAATTTCGTATAAAAATGAATCATTCCCAAAAATCCTCTTGATTCTTTTAAATTTCGCGCAGTCCGATAATTTTTTATCGATTTTATCTTCTGCGGATCCAGTTTGATTCCTGCAGCTGTCAAAACGTGACCTAAGAAATTTAGTTCCGGTCGGAAAAAATGCGATTTCTCGAAATTGATCGTCATGTTATGTTCCTCCAGTCGTTGAAAACGTTGTACGAGATGGTCCAGATGATGATATGATGTATGATTTATTTATTTCACAACGTTGAGATAAGTTTCTTCCGCGGCAAAATATTTTCCTAAACAATCAACAAATTTCTCTCTGTGAGAATTTTCAGGATCGAAAATTAATCTTATTCTTTTTTTATCCTCGTCCAGTAATTTTATTTTTATCGCTTTTTTTATCGCGTAATTTAATCGTACTATCATCGAAGTCTACTCTGTTTCGTAATCTTTTTAGTAAACCAACGCTAATAATGCAATCTTTGTTTAATTTAGGAACAATCGAAAATACGTAGGATCCTATCCAATTACCCATTTTGAGTTTTGAATAAACTTGATGCTTCAATTTCACAGGTTTTGCTCCGGTCGCTCCAACTATATTCATTCCTACAATCCGTAATAATTCACAATCCTGAAATATAATGTTACTATTTACAAAGAAATTATCTAAAATGCACGCTACTTCGCTTCCCGTATCAATCAACGCTTGAGTTTCGAAATCCTGTAATTCAGAAATCATAATGTCTACCAACCCGAGGCTTGCTCGTTTCTCTCTTCTTCTATTTCTACACAGTTATATGCGTTGTACGAAGCTTCCTAACATCCTTGCTTGCTTCGTGTTGTTTCGATTCGCAGGTGCCCTATTGCTCGCATCGCTCCTATTTAAATTGCGGCTGGGTACATTTTCCATTGATTGTCCATTATTATCCGTTACATTAGGATTTACATTATTATGACCATTATGTTCACGTTTGTAGATACCTCCTTGATAGTATCCATTATTATACCGCTCGGAATTATAATTGATTTGATATCCGTTATGTCCCGTATTAAAATTATTTTGCCTATTATTTTCGTATCGTGGTCGGCTATCAAAACGATCATTTTTAAAATTTGGGTTATTACTGCCGCGATTTGGTTGACTCTGATAATAATTGTTATATTCATTATAATTGCCCAGACTATTATTTCCTGGATTCGCGTTTTGAAAGTTGCCATTATAATGGAAATTATTTTGCCTATTTTGGTGTCTTTGATTACTATTAAATTGTCGATTTTCGCGATTTTGTTGACCTTTTTGATATATGTCTCTGTATCGATTATCCCCAAAGTTCTGATTACTAAGATAACCGTTTTCTCTATCTTGCAAGTTCCTGCCATAATTATTTCTGTAATTGTCGAAACGATTATTACCTCTAAAACTGCCTCGAGGATTTCCGCAACTTCTATCATATTGATCCTGATCGTAAGCTGAATTTCTCTGATTCTCGTATTGATTTGCGCGATAATTCACTCCATATTGGTCAAAAGCTTCCAATAAATGAATAAATTTCTCGATTGTTTTTACGCCCCAGACGATAAGTCCCGTACGTATTTTATCTCTTTAATGCCTGGAAATCCTTGAAACAATTTTTTCTTTCGGGCGGAGATGGAATAAGGTTTTTGGCATTGTTGATCATTCTTATCGCGTAGGCCGTTCGCGAGAAATTTCCCCTTGGATTATATTTTCAATACTCGAGATCTTTACTAATTCTTAATCGAATTTCTATGTTCCAGAATCTTTTCACGAATTTTTCTTTAAAATCCCCCATGTGGTCTGAATCTTTCGCCATCAAGTTCCACCATTCTCTAGCGGTTCCCTCTAGGCATGCTTGGACCACGTATTTAAACTCGTAATTGCAAAGGGTTATTTCTTCTATATAACGCTCCGACTAGTCTCATCCTGTCTAGTCGTCTTTCGAAACGTTTCATGATCGCCTTCTAAATTTGTTATGCGTTTTTCAGTGCGCAAATTTTTCGCCAGAAACTCGCCATGATCCAATTGCACCTCTTCGGTTTTCGATTTTAATATATTAACCCTTTGTTCGATATCGACAACATGACTTTCCAAATACGTGCTTCTCGCTTCGCAATTTTCTTTTCTGACCGATATGCTTTGGTGGATTCTTTCTACCATTTTCTTTACACTAAGATCTACTTTCTGACTATTCCTCGCAATTTCGTCTGACAATTTTTTTTTGCTCGCGTCACACCTTTTAATAATTGACCTTTGTTGGTTAGCAAGTGCCACGACATTTTTTTTACAACCTTTACATCTGACTCTAATTCCGCGATCATTTTGAATTATTTCCCTGCTTTCTTCGTCTTCTATCTTGTAATAGTTGTCTCCCCGATTACCTGCGCGCGTATTATCTATGTGTGCATGTATCTTCCGCGCCCTCAGAAAATGCATTGTTTTGCTCATCGTTTCCGAGCGGGTTTTCCAGCAAATCATCGATCGAGCGAATAGTATCTTCTAAGCTCTCTATCACAGATTGTGATTGTTTGATTTCCTTGCTTTTTGTTTTATTTGTTTTAAGTGTATTGTTATTATCCGCCATTTTAATTAATTTATTTATTTAGCGCGACGTGGATAATCAATTCGATTTATTTTCTATTAATAGTTTATGTATCGATATTTTAATTTCCGCATTTATTTTTAATTCCGGTTCTTAAAAACCGGGTTTCCCTTTAAATTTATCTCGTTTTAATTTTAGAAATTCCGAGCCAGACTATAATATTCAATGATGACCGTGAGACTTTCTATTGTCATCTTTATCGCGACTCGTAAACGTTCACAGCGGGGTACATTCAACGAGTAAAGTACCGAACACATGCGTTTCCCAATTTCACAATTCGTGCGGCCTTCACCTCTACGATGAACGGACGGACAATACACGTTACGCAATCACTCTACTTTTCTTAAATCTCAGGGTTCCACCAGGGGTATCAGTTGCAACGGTTTCCTATCGCCAAGGATAAATTACGAAATCTTAATTGTTGTATTTTAATTCAAATCTTCACAATTCATTATAATCACTGGTTATTTAAACTTACGTTTTGAATAATTGAATTTATTTTCATTATAATGTATTTTTTTCAAAGCAGCTGTAGCTTCGAGTGCGAATAGTTGAAATTTCGTCCAAAAATTATTTGCACTCTAAGCTAATTTATTATTTCTTTATCACGATGTATTGAGAGCAATTATTTACTTTGTTCTCAGTCGTGTTAGGAAGTGAATTTGGCCCTAATAAGAACATTATGATTTTATTCTACTCGAATCTTACGATTTTCAATTTGCTTTTACTTTTATAATTATGATGCACGTTCCATAAATCACTTGGATTATTAGAACACTATTTAATTTTTAATTTTAGGAAACAGTGAGGCGAGACTGATTGTGTATTCGATTTATATTTATTTTAAACAAAACAACTTATGTTCCCTGAACGTTTGTAGCGATTCTATAGCTTTCAAAGTTCGCAGACGAGCTCCTTTGAAGGTTGAAAGTCTGCGAATACCAAAAATTAATTCAAAATCAAAACACGGTCTAAAATGGGTTTTCCTGCCCTAAGGTAGCTCCCTGACGTGATCAACATAGCCAGGTATGAGTTGTCAAATATTTCCTAACTGAACGCTATGGATTGCGCAAGTATTGGTGGACGAGGTGCAATGTCTGTGCTCCACTTAATTACTCAGCCCCCATACCCCATACTTTTGCTTAATGGACATACTAGCCTGTTCATCAAGCAAAATCCACAAGTCTTCAGAATCTTTTTGCTCTGGCAGTTGATTGAATTATTTAGTTTGAGCTCAGCTGTGTGTCACTTTTAATCTTCACGCGTAACCAATACACAAAATTAGCTGCCGCCTAGTAACCGATTATTACGACTCACACATATATGAGTGTCGTGATAATCGCTGGTTACTTAGGCTTCAGTTGGCTTGTATTACTTGTGGGATTATATCTCATTAATTAATTGCAAGCTGATTTCTGATCTTCCAACCAAATGAGCTCCCAAGAAGTGAGTTGAAAGTCGGAGTCGACAGTATATTTGCTTGCACAATTCAGGCTATTCATAATTGAACGATTTCATGTAGGAGCTAAGCCGATGCAACTGTGGTTCACTGGGTCAGTATCTCAGGTTCTTTATGATAAGAGCACTAGGTTAAATGAAAAAGGAATTTATAATATAGTACGAACGTAAAATTTATTATACTTTGGGGTGATAGTTCGGCGTTCAGAACTAAGTGCGTTTAAATACACCCTGTGAGATATTATCGTCGTCTCACAACATCATTATAAGGGAATAAAAAGAAGACTTCCTTTCTTCTCTCGCCCATCGACCAGGAGGTAGAGTAAGTAGTATAAATCATTTTGTAACCCATTGCATTTGTGTTTCTTTAAATAAATTAGAGTTAATTGAAATAAAGTGTTCTATCATTGTGTAACGCAAACCCCATAGGTTTGACATGTGACAACGATCTTACAATAAATAATTAATCAGGCCTTATCAACCTGATCTAATCAGCTCAATAGCCTCTTGTACAATCACCCTTGCCTTCTGCTCAGGATGTAACATTATTGAGTTTGAAAAAATTTTTGATGAAAATTGTTTAAAATAATTTCAGCCATTGGTAAAATTTATTTGTAATAATTGGATGGGGTAATATTGTATAGAATATTTGTACCGAGAAAATGAGGTTTTATTAATTAAAATCGCATCATTTTTAAAAATTCTGCAAAAAACAATAAGAAAAAAATTTCAAAAATAAAATGTTGTAAATAAACAATTTTCGTATGTTTTAAATTAAATTTCTTTATGAAAAGTAATGTTTAAAAAAATAATACAATAAATAAAAGCAATATGCGATTTTGGAAGTAAAATTCAATATTCTTTCCTGAGACCTACTTTTCGTGCTCCTATTAGCTAGAAACATTTATGATAAGCTGATGCAAAAACGTATTTCCAGTTATACTGACCAGATTCGACATTTCTTATCAATTATCACTAAGAAATTTATCACAAGAAATTTGTGAATAGAAATGAATTATTGATAAATCCCCGAATATCATGTGAATGAGTGTTTAAAAATTAAATTGTAACATTTTCCTTCAATCGCAATCTAAAATCTTCTATTCCATAGAATTCCATTTAAAATTTTAAATTCCAGTATTGATTAATTTAAAATAAAATGTTTAATTTAAATTATTGAAACTTTTGATGAGGAATATTGACGAACTCATGTGACATCTATCTGGAATTCTTGAGATAATAAATAAATTAAAGTAGGCACTCGCACATTATCTGCATCAGTTCGACTTCTATCCGTCAATTAAAAATTGTCATAATTTTATTGTAACTCTTGATGCGGAACATCAACGAATCCATCCGACATCTATCTGGCATTTTCTTCATAATGAATAAATTAAACTAAGCAGTCTTACATTATCTTTGTCAATCCGATTTATATCCGGCAATTAAAAATTGTCATAATTTTATTGAAACTCTTGATGCGGAATATTGACGAATCCGTCCGACATTTATCCGGCATTTTTGAAATATTTAATAAATTGAGCAAATTATCTGCGTCATTCCGACTTCTATGCGGCAATTAAAAATTGACATAATTTTATTGAAACTGTTGATGCGGAATATTGACGAATCCATCAGACATTTACCCGGCATTTTTGAGATGTTAATAAATTAAACTAAGAAATCGCACATTATCTGCGTCAATCCGACTCCTATCCAGCAATTAAAATTTTTCCTAATTTTATTGGGAATCTTGATGCGGAATATTGGAAAATCCATTCGAGATTCATCCGGCATTTTTGAGATATTAAATATATTGACTAAGCAGTCGCACATTATCTACGTTAATCTGACTTCTATCCGGCAATTAAAAATTGATATAATTTTGCTGAAACTATATATATGTTACATTTTTATAAAAACTTTATTTAATTCCGAAAACACACATGCTAATATTTAATTCTCCTATTAGCTATTTCGAGCTGCCAGAAAACAGTTAAATTCTTTACAATTTTAAAAACTTGAAATTATAAAATTAAAATAACATTCTGGTTTAAAAAATTTTTATTCCTATTTTGAAATGAGAAAAAAGAATTAACTGGCATTTAAAATATAGAAATATTTTAGAATCTTCGAGTTTCAGTTTTGACAATTTTGTTCATGTATAAAAAATTGTATTATGTACTTTATAATTTTAGCAACATATTTTAGAATAATTCAATCAATTATCACTGGAGATTTTTTGGCGAAATTCATTATAACTTTTCTGAAAAATTGATACAAAATGTAGGATAAATTTTAAACGGACACGGTGATTAAACGGATTGAATGAATTAAACGGACCCTATCATTTTTCATTTACTCCATTTTTTATTCATACTGCATACAAATAGAAACATTTCAAAATCAAAATAAAAGTTAAAAACACGCGTATATGGATACATGGATACCTTTAGAATGTGTTTTTAAATTAAAGATTTAATTAAAGATAAAATAAAGAATTACTGCAAAATAAAGAAAAAATTGCACTGAACATACGGAAAAATGTTTAGTATAATTCTTTAAGATTTTCCGTGCAATATTTTCTTTATTTTGCATTAGTTCTTCAATTTATCTTCAATTAAAAATTTTATTCAACACATTGAAGGCATCCAGGTATACATATTACATATGCGTATACATATTCGCATCAAATATTAGTTTGCGAAGTGGTAGTAAGGTAAGGTAGCGCTCTATTGCACCGCTTTTCTGACAAGTATAAGAGGGATAGACCTGCTAACTAAACAACAAAAAGGATTTGTCATTACTGCATGCATATTTCTTAACTAATTTCTTAACTAACTAAAAGTTAGTTTTATTCCTAAATTATTAAAATAATGTCGCTAATTAAAATATATGTGGAATTTGTGTCACCAATCATTTATTCGATCTCTATTTCAGCAGTTTGCAGATTCTGAATTTGTATAAACATGGTGTCGTCCGTGTCGTCACGTCTCGCAAACTCCAGTAAAATAAATTGTAAAAAATGGTAAGAAGTGCTTAAATTTAATTGCGAAAGTGTAATAAATCGGTGTGATTCATGCTCTGAGTTTTCAGTAAATAAGATTTAACAAAGTCCCACGAAATTTTTTGTCGGATTTGAAGGATGAAAATTTATAGGCTAGTTTTGACGCTCAAAAGAGATTCCACGTCTTCTGTTAACAATTTATATTTCAAAATGGTATTTTATGACTAATTTTCGAGATTATTTGTGTTTTAACTGTTCGAAGCGATTAAAAAAGTGTGTAATTGTGGAGTGAATAAATTGTGGACTCTGATGTATAGGTTATGGAAAAATAACTTCAGCTTCAAACTCAGGTAAAAATATGCCATAAAATATCATTTTAACTGATTTTACTATCGTATATTTTATAGTTTTCTTGGTTTTGCGGCAATCTAGTCAATTCTTTTACCTTTTGTCTCTAACCTCAACCCAAATGTTTGTGGACTTATCTACCTTATCCAATTCAATATTTTTCAATATTTAGGAATTACATTTTAACGTGACGAGTATTAAAAAAAAACGGACATGAACATGTTACAGATATAAATTTTATTCTAGAATTTAGAAGAAAATCGTTGTTTTCAAAAATGCCGGATGAATGTCGAATGGATTTTCCAATATTCTGCATCAAGATGCCCAATAAAATTAGGACAATTTTTAATTGCCGGATAGGAGTCAGATTGATGCAGATAATGTGCGATTTCTTATTTTAATTTAATAATATTTTTAAAAATCCGGATAAATGTCTGATGGATTCGTCAACTTTCCGCATCAAGAGTTACAATAAAATTATGACAATTTTTAATTGACGGATAGAAGTCGGACAGACACAGATAATGTGCGAGTGCATACTTTAATTTATTGAATATCTCAAAAATTCCAAATAGATGTCGGATGAGCTCGTCAATATTCCTCATCAAGAGTTTCAATAAAATTATGTCCATTTTTGATTGCCACATAGAAGTCAGACTCAAAAATATTTACGGCGGTTGTTGAACTTTAATTTATTCACCTTTTACAATCAATAATCAGCTGTCGGACAGACTTTCACAAAGTCCGCCTGAAGACTTTACTTGAAAGTATTTTCGAACCTAATTGCCAGGCAAGAGGCATAGAGAAGCGTCGAAAGTTCGACATAATGACTAATTTTTGACCCTATAGACAGATAAAAGCCAGATAAAGCCACATAGCTTACAGGATTTTTTTTCGGAAACCAGATAAAATTCGGACAAACACAGACAGGATTAGAGGCAGAACAAAGGAGTCTCTTATCCGGTTTACATCCGGTTTCCATCTCATTTTTACTGACATTCTTAGCAGGGATTATTTGTATTTTAACGGTTTGCAACGATTAAAAAAGTGTGTAATTGTGAAGTGAACAAATGTGGACTCTGATATATAGGTTATGGAAAAATAACTTCAGTGTCAATATAACGTAAAAATATGTCATAAAATATCATTTTAACCGATTTTTCTTATCGTATATTTTATAGTTTGCTTGGTTTTTCGTCAATCTAGTCAATTTTTTGACTTTTTATCCATAGACTCAACCCAAATTTTTGTGGAGTTATCTACCTTATCCACAACTTGAGAGTTTACTTGTCAAAACCCTTTTAACATGACACTAAAATGAAGTTTGCTGAAAACCTTATTTATGAATCGAAAATTCAATATTTAGGAATTACCTTTTTACGTGACGAGTATTAAAAAAAACGGACATGAAAATGTTCCAAATATAAATTTTATGTTGAAATTTAGATGAAAATCGTTGTTTTCAAAACATTATATGTTAAAGCATTAACTGACAATTGAACTTGTCCTAGCAATAATAAGAAATTAAAAAATAATAAGAATTTAAAACTTTAATGGAATGGAAAATTTTAGATTGCGATTAAAGGAAAATGTTACAATTTAATTTGTAAACTCTCAGTCACATGATATTCGCGGATCTATCAATAAATAATCCATTTATATTCACAAATTTCTTGGAATTAGTGATAATTAATAAGAAACACCGAACCTTGTTAGTATGTCAGGAAATACTTTTTTGCATCAGGTTATCATAAATGTTTCTAGCTATTAGGAGCACAAAAAGTAGGTCTCAGGAAAAAATATTGAATTTTACTTCCAAAAATCGCAAAATGTTTTTATTTATTGTATTATTATTTTTTTAAACATCACTTTTCATAAAAAAATTTAATTTAAAACATACAAAAATTGTTTATTTACAAAATTTTATTTTTAAAAATTATTTTCTTATTGTTTTTTGCAAAAATTTTAAAAATAGTGTGATTTTAACTAATGATACCTCATTTTCTCGGTACAAAGATTTTATACAACGTTATCCCATCCAATTATTACAAATAAATTTTACTAATGGCTGAAATTATTTTAAACAATTTTCATCAAAAATTTTTTTAAACTAAATAACTTTGAATTCTTTTGAATTCTTTAAATTCACCTTGTATTCTTTGAATTCTTTTAAATTTATCATATATTCCTTGAATTCTTTTGAATTCACTTTGTACTTTCTGAATTCACATTAAATGTTTGTTTTGAACTCTTTGAATACACTCGTCGTTGATTAAAGGGCCGAGCTCGGGGGTAGACGGTCCTCTAAGCAATGCTATTCGAGCGAGAATCTTATGTCAACATTCAGGACCATATATATAGTCTCTGAACGTACAAAAGTAAATGCGCAGAGAGTTGTGATGTAAACAACGTCTGGCGGCCCTGACTGCCCGAGCGATGTAGGCCGGTCAAGGGACGCTCGGGGGGGGGGGGGGGAGACAGAATCAGTGAAGCGTGAACGACCATGAAGCTGATCCTCTAGTCACCGGTCCTCTAGACAACGACGAGTGTACTTTTAAATTAATCTTGAGTTCTTTAAATTACCTTTGGAGCTCCAAGCATTTTACAAAGCGACAACGGAAGAGAGTTTGTTGTTGCCGTTATAAAGGAATTAGTGTCAATTTAGCCACATTGCAAAATGGTACACAGACATCCGAGACATTCACAAACTCAAGGAAGCGTTGAACGAGCCAATTCCGATGTCGAAAAGATGTTGACAGCGTGGATGACAGATAATGATCAATCAAAAAACTGGTCACGTGGATGCTATGGAGTGCAGGTAAAGAAGTAACTTTGAGTAAAATACAGAAAAGAAATTGAAGTTACATTGTATTTCCTATTTCTATAATACCCAGTAAACATTGCAAATAATTATTACGTATGCTGTAGATAATGAGTAACAATACTCCTTTAACTTAACTACATTTATTCATTTCAAACGTTGAAGTCATCCGCAAAATATTTTTTAAATACACTGAAAGCGCGATTTAAGTCCGGCTTCGGGGGTTGTCTCAATAACTTTGGACTTAAAGCGAGTGACGCTAAACGTAAACAAGTCAGGGCCGTGTGAACTATTTCTGTTTGATTTCTGACACGA
>JBAGKK010003922.1:0-12489 GCA_037177015.1 Euceroptres primus | reverse complement strand
GTGAATTACGCCTCATTCACTTAAATTTTGAAAATCACCATATCTCCTTCACTTCCCGTACGAGAATTCCACAAATTTTTCATTATTTTAGAAAACAAAATGCTGTATTAATAAATAAAGTGAAAACATGGGCAATTCCAAAGTATTATTTTTCATTAAAGATCAACCAATGAAAATTGGCGAAAATGCGTGCACGAGTACTCACCGAATGTAAATACTTTGTTTAGATGACAAAAATATTGCTATAAAAATTTTAGAAACAAATAGGTCGTTTTTAATTTTCATCAGAACTCAGTTTTTTATTTTCATTAAAATCAAAAGGGAATCAATAGGCATTATTATGTAATCAAAAAAATTTGAAAAAACTGAACATGCATAATTGTTATGATCAAAATACGTAAACGAATCGTCAAAGTTTCCATTGTTCGGTTTAAAAAGTTTTTTTCAATCACGCAGTACTATTAAGGACTAAGGGATACGACATGGTTAATGATTTTACCTTTTAATTGTAAACTGTAATTATTATTAACAAAATACATTAACAAATTGTGCAAATATGCATTTTTCAGTCCAATTTTTTTTTAATCACACAGTACTAGTATGTACTGGGAGGCACCACATTATTATAAATTTTAGCTTTAAATTATTAACTACAATTGTCGTTGATACTACACAATAGTATCACGAACTATGGAATCTACATTACTATAAACTTTCGCTTTTGCTCAATAACTCCAATTGTTATTAACAAAATTCATAAATAGTAGCTCTATATTTGCAGTTTTTGTGACAAAAAAAAGATTTTTTGTCAAACACTCACTGCGAATTGCTAAAGGATGTTCTCACAGGTATTAGCTATTTATAGAAATTTCTTTTAAATTGTTATTTTTAATTGTTAAAAACAATAATAGAAATGTTTTATCTTCTTTGGAAACAAAATTTTCAGAGAGTAATCCCTACTAATGTCTTCAGGATATTTTCTGATATTTGACACCGGTCAATTCCTTGATCCACGAAGTTGGGGGAGGGAATTAAGGCGTGCTGGGTGCGGTATCTCGCGCACGTGTCGCACCGTGTCGTACGTTCAGAGAACGCGAGGGTATGTATGGTTTCTTAGGTGAAGTTTGGGTGGCCCTTCACTCATGGTGATTATTTAGCTGCTGGAGTTCCGCCTCGAGGGACGTAGAGAGGATCTCTACCTTGGCTATCCTGAAGGGCTACTCGGTCCACCCTCAGGTGAGCTTTGGTTGGGACCTCGTTTCCCTAACCCCAAAAATCTATCGGGCTCAAACTTGTGTAAAGTTTAGTCTTATTAGATGGTAGTTTATAGGAAAAAAGTTTTGTCGTTGGGACAAATATTTACCGATAGGGAGGAGGTATAATTTTTTAGTTCTGTACGGGTACGATCTATTTCGATGATTTATTCCTCTGTTAATATCAATAAAATCAATTTTTTCCACTACAATTTCGAGAGGGTTTTTCACGCTCTTTCCATTGATCGTATGCGTTTTTGGGAGAAATAAGTAATATAATACCTTAAAAAATCAAAATCAAAAATAAATTTGACTTTTTTTCGAATCAGGGTATTTTTTCTTTTTTTTTTATCTAGAAAGAAAGCTTAGGTCGTTGCCTTTAAACACCTATAGGTTTAAAAATAGGCAAATTGTTATTTATTTTTAAAAGTAAGCGTCATTTAAGTTTTTTCGGTATTCATTGTTTTCAATGATTTATGACTCATTTAAAATCAATAAAAATAAATGTTTTTACTACATCTTCAGTAGGGCTTTTCATGCCCTTTCTACTGATCATAAGTATTTGTTGAAAAAAAATGTGTGACCTTCAAAAATGAAGGTTAACATAATTATTTCTTTAGAAAATGCTTATGATTAGTAGAAATGGAATGAAAAACCCTACCGAAGCTGTAGTGAGAACATTTCTTTTTATTGATTTTAAATGAGTTATAAATCATTGAAAAAAATGATAACCGAAAAAACTTACATGACGCCTACTTTCAAAAATAAATAACAATTTGCCCATTTTTAAACCTATAGATGTTTAAAGGCAACAACCTAAGCTTTCTTTCTAGATAAAAATAAAATAGAAAATACACTAAATTCGAAAGAATGTCAAAATTTTTTGGTTTTGATTTTTGAAGGTCAAATACTTATTTTTCAAAAAAAAGCGTACGATCAATGCAAAGAGCGTAAAAAAACCCTATCGAAATTGTAGGAGCAAAAATTTATTTTATTGATATTAACAGAGGTATAAATAATCAAAATAGATGGTACCCGTACAGAACTAAAAAATTACACCTCCTCCCGATCGGTAAATATGTGTCCCAGCGACAAAATATTTTTCCATAAACTATCCTCCAATAGGACTGCACTTTAGTCAAGTTTAAGTGCGATCTAGTCGAACTGATTTTTGGGTTAGGGTAGTTGGGAAATAATGCCCCTTGTTTGCTGTTTTTTATGGATTTTAGAAATAAGAATAAAACTCTGTCGAGCTGAAGTAAATATCAGTTTCAGTTGATTCCTTTAACAACAACAGATTTATTCAGATTCTTATATTAAGAGTGGTACATGTTTATTAACGAGCTCTTGTCGTGGCGGACGCTAAACGGTATCTGTAATCTTTAAGTGCGAGAAAGAGGCATTCGGGGATGATGAGAAGCATCGGAGGTGTGACGAATTTTTCTAAATGCGCTATGATTGGTTGTAACAAAAGAGGAGAGGTACAATACATAAGTTCGCTTAAGGCCGAAAAGTTCCGAGAAAATGAGAGGACCTTGGTAATGAGTCCAGATGGGCCTGATCTTATACCGTAGATTTACAAATCCAATAAACTTAATCATTGGCACTGCCTCGAAAGCGCGTTTGGTCAGTTAAGGTATAAACTCAAGGATTATGTTGAAAAATAGAAACTTTCAAAATTACAAATATAATTAAAATTCTATTTCGGAATTGTCCACTGAGGAACATCTGCCTGGTTATGGTTACAAAGATGAAGCCGGATCCAATGATTCTTATAGAAAGCTTGAAAAAAATATAAATTAAAAACCATACTATAATTTAAATTATATCGTAAAATCTTTAACTAAACATAAAAAATTTTACGACGTAACATGCCGACCCCCTTTGAATGCCTTGCGTTCAAAAGAATTTAAAACAAATCTATGAATAAATTTACATAAGCTGTGTTTGAAATAAGGTTAAGTGGTACATTTTAAAACTAGAAATTGCATGAATAATGTTCAATAGGTTGAAATCTGTATAATAAAATTAGACAACAGCATACATGATCATGCCTAAGACAGAATGATTAATATTAAACAGAGGTTATACAATATTACTAGATATAGGAAGTACTCGTGGTGCGAGATTACAATAAAAATTGAATAAAATCATGTTATGGTACATCAATTAATTGGTAGAATATAAACTGACTTTAATAATCGTTTGTTCTGGAGACACTTCGCAAGGTGACAGCGCGTATAACTAGATCTTTTCCTGGACGGGTGGCAGTGATGCGACCCAACTTCCACATCATAGGTGGTAAATTATCTTCTTTAATGTCCACTAGCGTTCCCAGCTTGATCGTGCTCTGGTCGGTTGCCACTTGCCATTTACTCCTTGAAATTAATTCATTAAGGTACTCCTTGTACCATCGGTCCCAAAAATGTTGCCTCATCTGCTGTGCGAGTGCCAACAATTTAAACAATTGGCTGGAATGTTGCGTAAGTCTCTGCTAGGAAAGCTAATCATGGATTTATCGATGAGAAAGTGACCTGGGGTTAGAGGGAGAAAATCGTTTGGATCGGAAGACAATAGAGTAAGAGAGCAGGAGTTGAGTATCGCTTCAATCTCAGTGACATACGTGTGAAGTTGTTCGTGCATCAGCAATGAGTTGCCAGTTACCCGCGTGAAATGAGGTTTGAGGGATTTTACTGAGGCTTCCCAAATACCACCAAAGTGGTGGTATTTGGGTATAGTATTTGGGCTCCAGGGGGTATAAAATTCCATGTAATCTCTTTTTTAGATAAGTAGTTTTGCACCCCTTCATTTTGTTCTAGTGACTCGATTTGTTTAAAAGATCCTTTAGTTCATTGTTTGCGCCAACAAAATTTGTAGCATTGTCAGTCGAAATTGAACAAGGCAAACCTCTTCGAGAGAAAAAACAAGACAGGCAAGCAATAAAGGCCTCTGTCGTTAAATCACTGCCGTGATTACGACCATCGATGAGCCAATACGTTTCACGAACTCCGTATAGAGTTGCGTGAGGCCTAGCGTGGACAAGCTTTATGTGTTCATCGCAAATGTTTATTGTCGTGATATTATGATTTTTTGAAAGAACGAGTAGATGTTTTTTCGAATAAGGAATGTTCGCGTGAACGAGTCTCCCTCCCACTTTTAAAATGCCGTGATCTAAAAATGGGTTTAATCGAACAAGAGCACTCTTTAGATCGACACATTGATTACGCGATAAAACACGCAGTTCTTTTGGAAACGCTTCGGCTTGAGTTAGTTTAATAATCGCGTCTGATGCCGCATCAAGTTCCGTTTGTGACTTTGGGACCAAAACTTATTGTTTAGAAATTCCTGAGGTCCTTGACCACGGGAGATAAAGTCTACAGGATTTTCATGAGTAGGTTCGTGACGCCACTCATGACCTTCAGTTTTTTCTTGAATTTCGGACACCCGATTGGCTCCAAATTTTTTAAAATATGTGGTGGCGTATTTATCCAATTTAGGGCAATAGTGGAATCGGACCAAAAATAGGCTTTGGGAATTTGCAACTGCAAAGATTGTACTGTGGCGCTGTATAGTTTTGCCAATAAAAGAGCTGCACACAGTTCCAATCTTGGCAGTGGCGTAGTTTTTATGGGAATAACTCGTGACTTAGAACAAATAAGAGCACAATGATGATTGTCTTGAGTGCTCGATAATGTCAAATAGAGGCAAGCACCATAGGCCTTCTCACTAGCGTCGCAAAACCCATTTAACTGAATTTTAGTGGAATTTGGAATCGTGATACACCGATCAAATCTGATATCATTTGACAATGGCAATTCGTTTCTCTTTTGGATCCAAGCTTTTTAAACCTCGACTGGGATAGGTGTGTCCAATGTGAGTTTGCATTTCCAAAGTTGTTGGATCCTAATTTTTGCGGATAAAATTACGGGTCCTAATAAACCTAATGGGTCGAATAACTTAGCGGTTTGAGATGAAATTATTCGCTTTGTTATTGGATCGTTAGAACTTGGCAGGTTGACAGTATATAAAATTGAATCGGTTTTCGCATTCTAGTGTATCCCTAATGTTTTTATTGTTTCTGTCGGGTCTAGGGATCGGTACGTAGTTGGGGCTTCATCTGAAAAATTATTACATAAAGTAGAATGATTTGAAGCCCATTTTCGCAGATTGAACCCACCTTTATTTAAAAGAGTACTTAATTCTTTTCTGACTTCAAGAGCACCTTGAAGAGTATGCGCTCCTGTTAAGAGGTCGTCCACATAGAAGTCGCGTTTGAGAATAGCGGACACGATGGGATGAGAATCACGTTCGTCTTCCGCGAGTTTGTGTATTGTGCGAATTGCAAGAAATGGTGCTAAAGCTGTGCCAAATGTAACCCTATTCAAAGAATACATTTTGATAGGTTCGGCAGGATCTTTCCGCCACAAGATTTTTTGGAATAGACTGTCCTCTTGCGCTACACGAATTTGCCTGTGCATTTGTTGTATGTTTGCCGTCATAGCATACAAAAATATTCTGAATCTAGCAAGAATGGAAAACAGATTCTCTTGTATAGTAGGACCAACCATGAGAGTATCGTTCAAAGAGATACCAGTCGAAGTTTTGACGGATCCGTCAAATACAACTCTGAATCTTGTAGTAAGGCTACCTTCCTTTACGTGATGTGGGAGAAAATATCCCTGATTTGAATCTAAGTGGTTGGAAATTAATGACATATGATTTTCAGTGAGATAACCTTGCATGCATTCTAAGTATTGAGATTTGAAAGTAGGTTTTTTCTCGAATTTTCTTTCGAGCGCATAGAATCTTTCAAACGCTGTATTGCGTGAATTACGCAGCGACACTTTCTTATCATTAAATGGAAGTTTGACCACGTAGCGGTTAGTGTCGTCCCGCGTGGTATTTTCCACATAATGAGATTCACACGCCTTTTCTTCCCGAGAACGCACTTTGGTTAGATTTTATGGTTCTAGTTCCCACAAAATAGGTAAATCTTGAAATTTGATAACATTGCAACAAGCTTGCATTGGGCCTATCGGGGCAATGCGAGGTTAAGTATAACGGCCGGCGACGATCCAACCTAGATCGGTTTGTTGCAAAACTGCTTATTGACCTGGAAAACGAATTTTTCCTGCGCCTAAAAGCTCGTAATAAAATTCAGTGCCTATTAAAATATCTATATCTGCTGGTCTGTGAAATTAAGGATCAGCTAAAGGGAGGTTATCAGGAATCTGAAATAACTTTCGATCAAGTGCCATGGAAGGAAATCTACTACAAAATTTCATTAAAGACAATGAATGACAGTTTCAAGTTAGGATCGTTCATGCGAGATTTGATTTTGGTGGACGTAATACATTTGAAATTCGTTTTATAATTGTCTACGCCTCTGAGTTGCATGCCAAAACGATATTTCTTGAAACCGAGAGCAGATGCAAATTTATCGGTGATTGAGTTGCAATAAGAACAACTATCGAGAAGAACGCGGCACTGACAATATTGACCTTTTTTGTCTAAAATTTCGACTAACGTCGTTCCAAGAAGTACTTGAGATGGTAATTGTGCATGAACGCTGACCAAAGTGGTCGAAGAGTTTACAGCCTTCGAAACGTCCTGCGCTTGTGTCTTTTGATTAAAATGTAAAAGAGAATTATGTCGTATTTTACATATGCGACAAGGACCTTTGCGACTGTCATGGGTACTGTGATGAGGGTTAAAACAATTGTGACAAATAGATGCCTTTTTCACAAACTCATATCTACCTTGCGCTGACATGTCCGAGGACTGTTTACACGAGTAAAGCAGGTGCTCCTCTGATCAAAGTAAGCACTTGAGCTTAAAGGTTTTTACCTTTTGAAATCCTCGCGGCCTTGCATGATTGTGATGGCTTAAAATTTGATCGCGAGTGCATGCCGATTTTTGATGCATTTTGTTGGGACTGAGTATGTTTCTTTGTTCTAGAAAGGTCGTCATATCTTTCATAGTGGGAATATCTGAAGTACCTACCCGCTTCTCCCACTTTTCTCGGGTATAATTGTTCATCATTTCCTTTATAATAAAAATAATCAAGCTATCGCATTTATGTACAGGCTGACCTAACGCTTTAAGAGCTCTGACGCGTTTTTGAACATTATCCAATAGTGTGCGAACTAGAAATTCCTTTGAAACTGACGGAATTCTAAATAAATACTTGATATCACTTTCCACAATAAATTTTTGATTATCGTATCGTTTTATAAAAAGTTCCCACGCTATTGCATAATTTGCAGCAGTTGTTTCAAGTGAATCAATGATTTCTTTTGCGTCACCCTGTACACATGCCTTGAGATACATAAATTTGTTGATAGTAGGGATGTCCCGATCGTCGTGGCACATAGCCTTAAAATAATCGTAAAACTCGAGCCAAGTATCAAAGGTACCATAAAAAGTAGGCGTTTGAAGCTTTGGTAGTTGAAAATAAGACGAAATTTGATTAGGAGATTGACCCGCATCTAGATTTATTGTGCGCGAATTTTGATTATAATTAGAAGAATTACTGGAAGTGGATTCTGCAGAACTCATTGTTGATAAAAGGGACATTTTTTATTATATTTTTTTGCAGACCACTTATCTCTTAGAATCGATCCTCAAATTCTAACCGTTCTGACTCATGTACTGAAACGTCGTCATTTTTTGTAATTCTTCGATTCCCGATTGAACTTCGTCAAAGGCTTGTCAAAGTTCATTATCTTTTATTTTCTTCAGAACAGTTTCAAACTTTGTAACTTGAGTTTTTAAAGTTTTTCTTTTCGTTTACAAAGCTTCAAGTATTAACGCCATACTTTAAATGAATATTTAAACGAAACTGTACTAACAATTTTCACAACGCATTAGAAGATTGACGCGATAGGATATACAAGGATATGGAAAATCGATAAGTCACTAGACTTACTATGATTTGCTGAGACACTTGCTTTGCTGATGGTGACACATTGTTTGAAGTAGAAGTTCCTTCTATGTAGGTAAGAAGGACGAACTTAGAAGTTCTTGGTTTTTCGTAGATGTAGAATTGACCACAGTTTTATGGATTGAAATATGAAGTGCTTGAAATCCTCCTCCGTAATGGTGCTGGTTTGCTTTTGTTAGGAATGTTTGTTGAATCTTTTCTTTGAAACTCGCAGAAACGGAATTCACTGTTTCAAGTGACTAGCTTTGAAATCACTAGGTATAGGATCACTAGTTTTGAAATCACTAGTATAAAGTCAATTCACGCTAGTTTTGAAATCGCTAGCTTTACGTTTACAGATTTTAAAAAGTTCGCTCATTTTGAAATAATCATTCAAATCACAAATGCAATGTTTTACATTTTTACCGAACCGGCACGATTTTATTTGAAGCGCGTTCACTATGTAAAAGATCCGCGGCTCGAAGGACCAAAATGTTTTTTTATGAATTTTGAAAATAAGAATAAAATTCTGTCCAGCTAAAATAAGTTCGCTTACGGCCGGAAAGTTCTGAGAAAATGAGAGGACCTTGGTAATGAGTCCAGATGGGCCTGATGTTATACCGTAAATTTACAAATTCAATAAACTTAATCCTTGGCACTTGCTCGAAAGCACGTTCGGTCAGTAAAGGTATAAATTCAAGGATTATGTTGTAAAATAGAAACTGTCGAAAGTACAAATATGTGACTTGCACGGAGGAAAGGGGGCTAACTCGGGAATTGTCGAAATTCAGGTTTTTACACCTTCCGATAGTTTTTGAGTTACTCTTTTTGATGGAACAATCAAAAAAATTTTCCAATCGTTATTATATTTCAAAACTGGGTTGTTAGTAAACCCGTAAATTGCGCTTTCTTCGGCCTGACTAAGATCTCGTGAAACACCTTCCACCACTTACAACTACATCTTCGCACCTCACCTAATAATACCCGTCCGTATAACGTGTCTGCTATCGGCAATTCTCTCTCCATCTCATTCGTTTTTCTGTACCTGGGCGAAGCAGAGAGTGAATAATTACTTTTTTTCCCTTTGAAATATTGAATTTTCGGTGTATATGAAAATCATTGAAAAAACCTTAAGATTCCAGTAATCACGTTTTTAAAAATTAAACATTTTATTATGGTCACCTTATGGAAAATGTTTGTTGTAGTGTCGAGTTTTCGGATAACGTATTAAATCTTGAAGTGCGTATATACGACGATTTATTTTCAGATGATTAGGAATTATTATATCAAGTCTCAAGTTTTCAATTGTACTTTTTTATGCAAGCTTATAATAGATGCACATTTTCGTACACAATTTCTAATACATAAAAATGGTCTTCAAACTATAACACAATTCTTATAAATAAAACTATAATTACAATTTCGCAAATTCTTTCGCATTAATCCAATTTATTTTTTTGCTTTTTTCGGTTGTGGCGTAATAGGCTCGGGAGCGATTAAATTCTTACTTGATCCTTTATGGCAAAGAGGGCAAATTTCTTCAAAAAGGTACCACGATCTTTGGAGTGAGAAACCTTGCGTTTCAACTCTTCGCAAAGGAATAATTTTGGTGCTTTTCAGTTCAGTTTTTTCTTGAACAGTTAATTGAAGTAAATTTGAAAAAAGTTGAGCTTTGATCGTGCCATCTTGAATAAAATTGAAGTGATGGTATTTTGTTATTGACGCAATCGGTTTGAAAAACTGCTTCAAAAAAACATCCCACTCAGACCATGCAACATTCCGAACATTGGTGACTGGATTTTTGGTCGGGACAGCTAAATTAAAACCGTTTGGTGAACAAGCTTTGACAACTTCTATGAAGTCCTCCTGACAATCAACAATCGATTCAGCGTACTTGGATTTCAGAATGCCAAAATTCCTATCAGGAGAGAATTTTGTATGCCCCGTTAAGATAAAATTTAATGAAATTGCCTTGCTTTTTCCTGTCATTACTCGTCAAAGAAAATGATGCACGACAGCGTTGTTTTTATTTTGGCCAACGCAATTATCAGCACACAAGAAAATTTCATCAACGCTAATTTTATTGAAGTAATAATCTAGCATGCTGATAAACGCGTTTGCTCCTTTCCCAGCATTATCATCTTCGTCAATAAGAATGTTGGTTTAAATCCCTGTTAATTCATCACGAATGCCAAAAATTCCACCTTTGCGGTTGGCCTTGAAATAAGACGCCCCAGCTTTCTGGGGGCTACTCGGATAAGAAACATTTTGAACGTAATCGAAAGCTAATATAGCTCTCGACGATTGAAGGGCGAATTTGGATCTATCCCGATAAGAACTGTAGAACTGTCGCTGGATCTGAGCAATTTCTAAATGTTTATTTGCAGTTTTCAATGCTGCACTTTGTTTTAAAACGAAATACTCGATAATTTCGCCAAATTCAAGTGATTCATACGGCAAACATCGCATAAATCACTTGCTAGTTTCATTATCGTAATTTTCGGGCAATACATACTCCAAATATTGCAAAATGTTTTTCGCGATAAAAGTCGAATTTCTAAATCGTTATTCTCGACTGCTTCTTTAAATTGTCGATAAAGAGATATTTTGTTATCACAAGGTAGCAACTTGACGATTTTTATAAATGCGCGACATTATGGCAAACGTCCCGGCAAGGGGATGGCAACTTTTCTTGCATATTCTTAAAAAAATGTAACAACATTCTGAATATCGTTGTGTGTCACAATACCTTTTCTCGCTTTCGAAGTATTGGTTAAATTATGTTCGCGAATACTCAATCCGTTTTTTTTTCGTAATAATTGCATAAATTAAAAAATCTTTTTTTCAAGTCATGGAGAAAAAAATACATGTTCCTGCAAATAGATAAATCCGCAAAATAAAATTTCATGCAATGACGTGTTAGTCTATCTTTTTTGTCTAAAGTTGAAACATCTTTGGAGTTTTCTTTTCCGTATTCATTTTTTAGTTCAGGAATGCGACGGTGTGCTTCAAAATGGGAAAAAATCACCAAATCTTGCTCTGTTTTTTCCAACTCCATAAAATTCAACCTGCAAAGTAACAATTTTCTTCTTCAAAATCATACAATTCTTAAATAATTGAAGTTGGAATTACTAAAAATCATTAATCAATAAAAAATGTTACTGATTGTAACAGTAGAGTTAGGTACTGATCCAATCAGTGAAAAAACGTAGGTAAAAAAAGCAAAATTCATAAATCAGATCTAAATCTATAATTCAATTCTAAAATGTTTATATTTTCAATATTTCTATCATAAATAGAAAATACCTATTGTTTATAGCGACATCTTGTGGTATTACTTTGTTGCATTTTTTGAGACAGCAGTCCTGAGCGTTTTCTCCGCAAAACTTTAAAATTTCTTCCTCGTCAACAACGCCTTCTTTTCTTTTGTCTGTGAAATAGTACACCGTACGCTATATTGCAAAAATTGTTGTTATTTTCGCGGAAAAATTGAAGGCAATTTTTTCAAGTCTTACAGCTTCCCCAGTCAAGCCAGTCAAGTTGATAATAATGTAATGTAAAAACATTATACAGAAGCAGTCAAGCGTGAACAACCGTGAAGCCAGCACAAGAACAAGCTGCACAGTAAGGCGAGATGAGTGTACTTACCTCAGTGTCA
The DNA here is from genome assembly GCA_037177015.1 of Euceroptres primus. Taxonomy (NCBI): domain Eukaryota; kingdom Metazoa; phylum Arthropoda; class Insecta; order Hymenoptera; family Figitidae; genus Euceroptres; species Euceroptres primus. The sequence goes on along the minus strand of JBAGKK010003922.1, from coordinate 656 downwards.
TTGGGTAATCCATTATCGTTTTTTGTTGAATTGTAATAAATATCAACAATCTCTTTGTATTCATCGTCAATATTCGTCATCGTTTTACAATTTTCACAGAACCATGGGATGGGTAATAACTACCCTCTTTGAAATTCTGACACTATTCAGGAACTCAAAAATAACTAAAAATAATTCAATAAATCAGAGAGCGACCTACACAGTTCGAAAAATTTTGGGACACTGAGGCCATTTTATAATGAAAATTTCAAAATAAAAGCCCTAGAGTTTTCAAACCCATTTGTTTACTTTGTACATATTTCATTATAATAATGTCAAACTGCTTTCGGTCTCTGTTAGGCCTTCAGCCCTTAACTGGGGTTTTCCGGTTATAAAGTAACTCAAATTGATGATTTCCTGAAATTTCCACTTAGCACCTTTGTTACTCAATAAGAGCTTACTTAAATGACCTAGAGTTCCCAGAGCCGTGTACCTTTGTACTTATTTGTAACCTGACGATGAATTGAATTTTTTTCTGAAAGCTTAACACCAAGAGTTAAACAAGAATGCTGGCAAGAATTATAATTACCTGTGAATTGCTCAGAATTATTGAAAGAAGAATGTGCAGCATCAATACAAAAAAAGCATCTGGAAGAATCAGAAAGAAAACCGTTCTA